>JAPQRP010000024.1:31188781-31208061 GCA_037367295.1 Apogon hyalosoma | reverse complement strand
TCTCTCAGTCTAGCACTTCCTTGGCAAGGTGGATGAAAATACACCGTTAACTGTGAGCATGGAGTCACTTCAGCTTCTATCTCTTCTTATTTTTCGACCACTTGTCTGCTCTTGTGATTCACTGTTCCCTTTCACCCTCTGTCAGGACAATACTGTTTACACTTCCTGTCTCTTTGCACACATGTGCACAGACACATGCACGTGCGTTCAGACATTTTTCACTTTCATCTACCCTGCCTCTTCTCTTGCTTGCTCCTCATTCCCTCTTCTTCTCTCCAGCAGTGGTTGAAATCTTGAATGTATTGGCATGTCTCCTTTCATCACCCCACCATTTGTGAGGAGGATCGAGGAGAGTGTACAGACCTGGGAGAGTGTGTTGAGGCGTAAAGGACCCTCTCAGCCCAAAGCCAAGCCCTGTCCATCCAACGGAGAGCCCAGACGGTGTGATTCAGCCTTCCTGAAGCCTGGCCAACTCTTACTCACACACACACACACACGCACACACACACACACACACACAAACACACATACTCAAAGAGGCACTCAAAGAGAAAGTCATCTTCTCTCTCTCTCTCTCTCTCTCTCTCTCTCTCTCTCTCTCTCTCTCTCTCTCTCTCTCTCTTTCTTGCAACCACACTGAGGTTTCACTGGAGGGGTGGCAGGGAGAAGAGATTCAGAGGGGCAGTTCTGTGGTTCTCAATCCTCAGGACAAGGTCACATTGCTCAGCCAGAATCATGCTTTTAACAAAGTTCCCTTAAACCCAACTTAACTCCCTCCAGGGCAAACACATAAATGTAAGTTGCATGTGTATGATGCAACAGGCATGTTATTATAACGGCATGCAAGATTCAGTAGCAGAGGGTGTTGAATGATGGAAGGGGTCATAAACATTCATCTAGCACAGAGAGTTTGACTTGGATATTTGTATGGTTTCAGGAACCACAAGCTTGCTGTAATTCAGGACATGTGGTACAAATGTGCGCTGTATGAATGGAAATTTCATGCAAAATGAGTTTTCATCCCATTTTGGTGTGCAAATTTATGTTGCTTTTTCACTAGCTTTCTGTCACGCATGATTTTAAGGTTTTGGAAAATCCTCAAGGCAAAAACATTATTTTAATAACATTTTTAACTACAACTCTTAGAAGTTAAACACTCATTGCCTATCAGTAAAATCAACTGAATTGCTAAAATTGTAAGAGAAAGCAATTCACTGGCTAGGCTCTGTGCTACAGTAGGCTCAGAAACAATCTTTTTCAGAATCAGAATCATGTTTATTGCCATTTAAGTAAACAGGGTTCACATTACTAGGAATTTACTTCAGTTGTTTGGTGCATACATAGAACATGGAGTAAGTAAGAAGCAGGCAGTAAAAAATAAAACAGAATAAAATAAATAAAATAAACATCAAGTTTGCCAATTTTTCCATGGAATTAATTAATGCATTTCATTTGGCATGGCACGATCTATATGGACTCCATTCCAGGTCAGTCACCGTGTTTTCTGTTATGTCCTAACTGTTAAATGTTCACATTAATAGTGGCCTCAATGTGTCCAGGTAGGTTAGTGCTGTGGCAACAGGCTCCTTGAATCACCACCAGGCCTTTTCTCTCTGGCATCCTATTGCACCCTCCCACCACCCACTCACTCAGACTTCAAAACTACACCCTAGAGGCACCCAGTGGGAAGAAATCATGAAAGCCTGACCCACCACACACTTCACTCTGGTTTGTCCACATGTAGGCCTGGAGGCGCTGAGCAGCGCAATCCAACTGCTGCTAATGTTGACTTGTGTGCATTCTTGACGTATCACATTAGGGAATATACAGCGAATATTTTATTAAAAAAACATATTGAAAAGTTTGTGTTCATGCAGAGAGGAAGGGGAATCTGAATGTCATTAACAATAGCGGTAGCAAACTGCAGTGCACCAAATACTGTATTTGAAGTTATACATGGACCAAAGAAGACATGGAAGAGTGAGAGTGAAGACAAGAAGGGAGGAAATAGAGAGAGAGAGGGAGGGGGAGTGTGACAAGCGCCATAACGTCCTCTGAGATGCATTTGGACAGAGTGAGCATCTGTCAAAACAAGGCAGCCTCAACGGCCGCCTCACTAATGGCTATGGACGTGAGCGACAGAGGGGGAGGAGAGATTGTGGGGTGGTGGTGGTGGTGGTGGTGGGGGGGGGGACGTGCACATTCAAAGAAACACACAAGATTGCAACTGCATGTACATAAACACACATACACACAAATCACGCATGGACACACAAACACAATGGCTGTAAATCATCTATTTTTTGCTTGCAGCAGACCCCACCAATCATTTGATACCAAATTTCTACAAAGCTACACTGTAATAGCTATTGAACTACTTTCATGTTTGGGTGTGTGTATTTATGCACTTGAGTATGTCAGTGTCTTCGTGCAAGCACAGAGTGTGCATGTTTACCTTCCAACAGTGTTTTTGGTTGTCAGATACCTTCCACCATCTCTCATTGTGATGAATTGGGCGTTATGTCAATCACTCATCTGAATTGATTTTTTTCTCCTTTTTTTCAAGGCAATTTGGGCAGAGTTGTCCTTTTTTTCTCTCGCTCTCTGCTAGAAACAACCATGAGCAATCATCCTTGGGTCTAAATCATGGTGCCGGAAGGAAATGTGGCTGCATGGCAGTTATAACAATTATATTGCCACACTCATAATATAATTTTAACAACATCCCAAATTACCTTAAATCAAATAGACTCATTTCTGTATGATTGACATAACCCAGTGTGTTTGATGAAAAATGTAAAAGATTAAATACCAGGGAATATAATGTAATATTAGACTAGCATAGTCCATTTCCCCTGAGGTCTGTAGGAAAAGTAAAAAAAAAAAAAAAAAAAAAAAGAATACTACAATGTTACCCAGATTGTGTGTGCCTAAGGCTACTACAACTGTGCACACAGCAGGAATTCATGCAAAAAGACAGAGTACTATTAGAAATGCAAACTAAATTACCCCTACACGGAAAAATACTATTTACATCTTTCAACCTCTATTGTTTATCTTAAAACAAAACAAAACAAACAAAAAAAAAGTTACTATTCATATTGTTTTTGAAAGTGTACAATATTTTTGTACTTCTTCTGTTTCATTAATTGTAAATGTTAGAATATTGGAGAGATCCTAGTTCCTGCTCAAAGGAGTTCATAATTATGACAGGATCCTTGAGACAAGTATTAATATAAATGCTTTTTGGTCAAACTATTGCAGCATAAAACATATGGAATTACAACAGATCTTATTTTTGACTAACAGCAATGCACAGGCATGTAGAAAATGATTCTTCTTCATATAATATAAATGGATACACAAGCTGCTGGATGTGGAAATTTAATGAAAATAAATTAAAAATCATCCTTTAGTGGATTTTGAAGGTAATATTAATTACATGGTATATTGACAAAGCTTGTACAGACTGGCTGCAGATTAGACATGGGCTCACTGCCCAAAGAAAAAAAAAATCAATATATCCCAAATATATCCTAGATAACACCAAAAGGCCAGTGTCCACATATGGCTTTTTCTCCCCAGAGAGGTGTAGAATTCATTTTAAAGAATTTAGGCTATATTGACCTTGTTAACCATTTTTGATTAATTTGATGGTAATTACCTTTGTAGTAACTGTCTCACCTTCCAGTTCATGGTATTTTATGACATGTTTAGAAAATACATGGATGTATTTGTTTGACTTAGCTGCTGCACAAAGCTGACATTGAAAATTAAAAAAAAAAAAATGCACTGATGGGACTTTGATGTTATATGAGCTAAAAAGGTAGAAAAACAGATAAAAGTTTAATGTAAATATTCTAACAATGGCCTTGCCACCTTTATACTGTCACTGTAAATTTCCATCTGCTCAAAGGCTCATTAAATGCAATTTATTTAACTAGGATCAACTGTTTCCAGTGATGGTCACCTTAAATTTTGGAGTATAAGATTTAGAGACTAATTGCTGAAATTGAATGTAATATACATAAATCATTAGAACATAATCATCTGAAAAACAACATTTGTAGTTCCGTTACCTTAGAATGAACTGTTTATGTGGACATAACAAGATGGTTTTCCACGATGTAGAAACACAGTGTTTCTACAGCCGATCAGAACAGGACTTCTTCTCTTTTTTAGGAGTTCAGTTGGAAGGTGCATTACCATCACTCTTTAGTGTGGACCAGGTTTAGTATTCCAGAATGAACACATACACTGAGGCTGAGGGAAGGGACTGTCAGGTGGTTGAGTTGAAATATGTAACCTCACTGTCAGATTCCACCATGTCTCACACACACCTTTGCGCTTCAGAACCTTAAAATTGGATGTTCTCGAATGTTCTTCATAATATCTCTCCTGTAAAAATAACATTAGCATCATATTTGTTAAACCTGTATTAGCTGACACTTAGCGGTACCATGTTTTAGCCATAGCACTGACATCAATCAAATTCAATCAGTCAATCAAATTTCATTTATATAGCACCAAATCGTAACAAAAGTTATCTCATGACACTTTACATATAGAGCCAGTCGAAACCAGACTCTGAAGCCAATTTACAGAAACCCAACAGAATCCTCCAGGAGCAAACACTTGTGACTGGTGACAGTGGTGAAGAGCAACTTCCTTTTAACAGGTAGAAACCTGGAGCAGACCCAGACTCCTGGAGGATGGATGTCTGCCTTGGCCAGTTGGGGTTAACGAGAGAGGGTAAAGGAAGAGAAAAAAAGAGAGAGAGGAAGAGAGAGAGATTAGGGGAGAAGGGGGAGGCACATGGATGCACAGCAAACTGAACTTGAAGTGTTAAAAAGTAGACCAGCCGGTGCTAATACAATTATCAATAGCTAGAACAAATTTCCATAACTGTTACCATCACTACTATAGGTAGATTTTAACAGTTTTACATATTATATTTTACATACATTTTACATATTAACGGTGGATATACTACTACTGCAACTGTTAGTACAAATGATAGAAACCTCTACTGGGAAGCAGTTACACGCTGGTAAACGGGTTGGGGCGGGGGGGATATGCCTCCCATACTATTATACAACGGACTTCAATCCGGGGGTCTGTTCGAAGGGTCGCTGATGCACCCCTCTCAGCTTTCTTGCTCCAAACAACCTGCAACAATGTCGCCCATATACCTCCAATGTGGCCCCCCTCGAAAAAAGAGAGCGACTCAGAGCTGTCGAGGAAGATCTGTGTGTCTTTCTTCAATTCCTGCAAGAATATCGGCTTTGTGTTCAACTAAACAGGCCCAGGTTTCACACTGAGTAAGTAAATTCAGACTAGATTTGCATTATATTTCAATAAATATACTTTTTGTTACATTTTTGTTTGGTGGTGCGCCTTGTGATTTTTCTGTTGTAATATTTGTGCCGTGGCTCAAAAAGGTTGGGAAACACTGATCTATGGAACTATATATTAAACACAATCATGGATAAGTGGGTGACACTGATGAAGACAGGAGAGAAGGACCACAGCAGCAGATCCAGAGATGATCCAGGGAAAACCTGTGAGGCAATAAAGCACAGAGACTCCAGGGAAGAAGACAGGTCTAAATAATCCCAAAGGCATCAATTAGTGATATGTGAGGTATTTAGGACTGTTTAAAACCCACTAAGTCTTTTCCTGTTTTTTTTTTTTTCCCACTAAATTTTTTTCCTGGCTTTTTTTACCCACAAAATTTATTTCCTGACTTTTTTTCCCACTAAATTTTTTTCCTGCAGTTTTTTCCCCACTACATTTTTTTTCCCGATTTAATTTTTCCCCACTATTGTTTTTTTCCTGGCTTTTTTTTCCCACAAAATTTTTTTTCCTGGCTTTTTTTTTCCTACAAATTATTTTCCTTGCAGTTTTTTTCCTCACTAATGTTTCCCTGTTTTTTTTGGGGGGTTTTTTTTCCCACAAATTTTTTTGCCTGTTTTTTTTCCCCACTCTGGGGAGGGAGGGAGAAGGTGGGAAGTAGGGGGAGACACACAGTTGCACAGGAAACGGAACTTGAAGTGTTAAAAAGTAGAAGAGCTGGTGTTACTATAATTACCAATAGCTAGAATAAATGTCAGTAACTGTTACTATAAGTACAAGTATTAACAGTGGATATAGTACTACTGCAACTGTTAGTACAAATGATAGAAACCTCTACCATCTATGGAACTATACAATAAAAATAATCATGGATAAGTGAGTGATGACAATGAAGGCAGGAAAAAAGGAGCAGATCCAGAGATGATCCGGGGAAAACCTGTGACATGTTTCCTTTAGTATTAGAGAGTGACTTCAGCATTCATCTGCAGTTTTTGAAAGTTTGATTGAAATGCTCTGTCAGCAAGATCACTTCTATTGTTTGTATATCTATGTATTGCTGTAATCATTTCAGGCCTTGGGCTTTTCTCTTAGTATGGTAACCTTGTACAATGAAAGCCTGAAAACCGTGGAACTTACTTCTGCCTGCACTTTACTTTTTGTTTTTTGTTTTTTTTTTTGCAACGCATTTCATCTCACTCTCACCTTCAGAGTAGATTCACACATAAATGGCTCATTCAAAGGTAGTGAAATCACAGTGGTTCTCATTTTCAGATGATTATACACTAATGAAAACATAACTATGAATATTAGATTCAATTTCCATGAATAGGCCCTGCACCTTTAATGCTTAATTTGGGATTTACATTGCATTCCCTAGGCTTAATGTAAAGTACACCTTAAGGCAATACCCTGTTTAGTCAGTAAATTAACATGATTATAGGTTACATTATACATGATTATATACATGATGTCAACAAATACATCTGTTACATAAATATAGAGCTGCTGAGGCACAGCGAACATGAGCATCAATTCACAAAGATGTCCTCTCCTGACAAACTTGTCTGGTGTTTAAGTTTTTATTATTGTGTTAATATTTAACATAATCTTTTTTTTTCCCTTTCTGACAAATATTTTTATTTAGGCTTTATTACTGCGCTCACAGCAATGGAAAAGTAAGTCTGTGATCCAACAAACAAGTAAGTACACCAGTTTCCCACATGCACACTGTACATCATCCTGGTTAAGATTACAGAAAATTGATTTGATTTGACTGACAACCCTTATTTTAAGATCTCACAAGTCACACACACAGTCTCTCGTGCATGTGTGTGCACGAATACACATATGCACTCACACAAAGAGCATCGCATGGTGTGTTTTTGTTGGGATTTTGACAAACAACAACGGTGACCTTTAAGGGAGGCGAGGCAGCATGGCTGTGATCACAGGGAATGGAAACGGAGCCAGAGTGAAATGTCAACCGTCCCTGTGGTCTTAGCACTGACGCAAAACTGCCAGAAAAGGGAGAGAGAAAATGTGTGTGTGCGTGTGCATGTGTGTGTGTGTGTGTGCCAAATTTACTTAGGAGGGGGGGGTCTGTGTATGTGTGTGGATATCAGTGTCTATCAGTGTGTGAATGTGGTGTAAGAGTGTGTCATCTGTATTGGTTTTGTAAAGTTTAGTTTGGATGATGTGTCTCACAGGACAATATCTTCTACCATAAACTTGCATCAAATAAGATAGTGTAGCTCTCCCTTAATATAAGCCATTTTAGTGAGATCTGAATGGGAAATCCCTGCATATTTCAGCTGATACTCCATCGCTTCTACTGAACTGCTTCTGGATATTTAACCTCAGTGACAACATGGTGTCACACAAGAGTTATGAGCCACTTTTACACAGAGATCCCGGAAAAAAGGTGAGATGATGATCCCACCTTTTTGCCACCGTGGATCTATTTCCACAGTCAAGCCAAAGGACTAACAGAGGTGAGACAGGCTGGATTTTGACACAGCAGACCTGCGTTCCCAAATTAAAGGGGCAGTGACACAACGTATAGTGTGACATATAATTTGTGCAACAGAAATATATAGCATAGCGGTGTTGCTAACTTCTCCAGTCTTCACCATTCCACAAATGTTGGCACGGATAGAGTCCTTGTCCTGAAGTGACAACAGCTGGCGGATCTCAGCGTCTCCCCGGTTCGACATCTTTCTGGTTGCATTGATGGTTGCATGGTTGCATTGCGACCCCTACTCCGGGGGGGGTCGCACACGCAATACGTCATCAAAGCAACACACCTTGGTTGCAGAACAAGAGGTGTTCCTTTTACATAGCGTTCCAGAATCATGATTCCACCTTTATCAGGGCTCAGTTACTACCTCCAGAGGTGTTACAAAGCTGTGACCAAATGATCCCACTATTTTTTTTTTTTTTACACAGACTTCGCTCTGAAATAAAGGTGAGATATTCCCGGAACAGAAGTGCTGTGGAAAAGGGGCTATGGTAGAAATCACAGGTTAACTTGTTATGCCCTGGGCCATTTGTTTCTAGTTGAAATAACTTCAATTTAACGATGGATTAGCTAACAGCTGAAGTTTCATTCACATAAAACCAAGTTATGATTGGAAAACAGCAAAGATACGGCAAAATTCATAATCATTGCGTCATAATGTAGCCTTTACTTTTGCTTTTCTTAGGTTTGTTCAGTGAGTTTTTGTGGTACGATGTGACATCTGCAATGTTTGAAATTTACAATATAATTTAATCTTATGGCAACATTTTCAGTTGTCCACAGAAAAGTGATATACCATGACTTGATCAAATCAGAAAGAAGCAACAAAGAAAAAGTAGTTCATAGAGTTCTTTTACTACTGGGATTTATCATTCATTGTCGTTTTCCTGTTTTAAACTCTTGTTTGCTTTTATTTCCTCTGTGTTTCTTTTAGTGCCACATCAGCATTTGATATAACTGACAAAATCATCAGTCAATATAAATATATTTTTCCCTTTTTTACCGTAAATGATAAACAGTGTGTATTTATGATTCCAACACTATTCAGTTTTATGTATCAGCAAAAATGTTGTATTCATTAGGCTAGTTGTAGTTCATCTATATCATATCTGAAGTTACAGTACTGGAAATATGTTAACAAAGGATGAAACTAGTTTCATGAAAAAAAAAATGCTGGAATAAAGGGCATATTTAAAAAAATATGACAGAATATCAGTCAGTAGTGCAATAATACTTGCTGTTTGTCACATTGTTTTTTTGTTTTATGAAATTATTTATGACATATGCTGGCCTCGGCCCGTTAGTTTGTTTTAGATATTTGCCCGTTTGGTTTGAGTTATGTTCTGTTGTCAGATAATTGGTTTTGTTGAGCTTTTAGTTGATGTTCTTCGGGTTACGTAGATGTATGTAATATGTGTATTGCTAAAAGCGTCACGTAGCATTACCATGGCAATGCAGACTGAATTGATTCAACCGGGCTTAAGAGGCTACGAGTGACATAACTGATGAATTTTCTCTGAAAGATGGCAAAACCCTAGCATTGTTTAATGTAATATTCCACAGCCACCGTATAAGAAGTAATAAGTGCTTATATTGAAGAAGTGCTGTTTTGCTGATGTTGTGATAATACTTACATTCTCAACATGAAAAATCTTCAGTTTAGCTGGCAAAAGGCTCTATTTGGCTTACTAGAGTTATGTTGTAGCATGCATAGCACTTAGTAGAACTTATTATTCTTGTGTATATTCAAATAGCACGGATGGTAATTGTTCATATTCATGTTACAGAGTTGTATTCATTATAGTTGCACACAATTGGCCTAACGTATAAAAGAATTTTTGGTTTTGAGATATCCAAACAAGGCAGAGTTTCTCCCTCAAGAAATGTTCAAAAGCAGAAAGATACATTTTTAAATCCTTCTATTCAAGCTTCACTGAGCGCTAAAAAAACAGCCGCGCAATCAATAGGCCTCCTGTGTTTTGCAATGGGAGAGCTAGAGAGAGAGAGAGAGAGAGAGATGAATGTCTGTCTCTTTCATGTAATCTTCATGGAGCACAGACAAAATATTGCAACAAGCATTCTTCCAGAGGCTAGCGCTCCACTCACACTTCCAACAGCCTTGGGTTGGCCTTGTAACCAGGCCACTGCTTTGGTTAAAAATGCCACAGTGGTCTTGACATTTAGGTTTTTTTAATGACTGTAGTGGCCCCCTCACCCACCAGGCAACTAAACCTGCTCACCCAGGGTAACTGTGTTCATTATACAGATTAAATGAAGCATGTGCGCCAGGAGGAAGTTTCAGGGGTACCCCAATAGTCCTCCACGTCCAGGTTTGATGTTTGACACCAAGATTTCTTCAGTTTGGTCGGGCCAGAGGGAAGCGCAGCATGTGTGGATCTCACAGTTTGAGGTACGAAGCCCGTCTGTTGTAGCAATGTGGAAACCAAATAATGTTCCAGCTGATAGAAAGGCAAGTGGGAGTGTGTCACCAGGAGGGCTATACGGCGCTATAACCATCGGGAGCTGTAACAAACCTAAACACACACAGTAGCGTGCTCTGTGTTTCACTGTGGGAGGGAAACATTTAATCAACAGAAATTAGATTGCAGACTTTGTGTGTGCATGCAGGTCTTCTGGACCAGTAATACGATTGTCTCACACACTGTATTGTATCATATTGTTTTATAACATATTATGTTATGTCATGTCAAATTATTAAATTGCACTGGAAGGCATTAAACTTAAACATGTACAATAACAGTGTTGTTTCTATTCCAGCTGCATCATATAGTTTTTTATATAGTTTTAGCAGGATAATGCATTAGAATAATGGCGAAGGTTTCTTTCTCTGTTTTCATTTTTGAACAATCAGTTTCTTTTATTAAATGAGTTTTACGCTGTATGTGCCAGGTCAAGACTTTTTAGCAGGCCTTCTATAATCCCATGTCTTGTCTTTACGCTAAGCTAATAGGCAGTTGGGTCCTCTTTTACATTAACTATTGCCGCATTTCCGCTACATGGAACTGCCTCGAGTTGACTCAACTCGGGTACCAGGTACTATTCCTGGAAATTGTTTCCATGACAGGATACTACTGACTTTAGAGGACCAAAATTTCCATGTTGTCTGCTCAGAGAGTTGCTGATAAACTCTTGTAGCTTGTTGCATGTTGCCCCATCAAGCTCACGCTGAATTTTTGCATCGGCCTCCAAGGACAGAAATGTCTGAACCTCCTCAGCTGACCATGGTGTAGTTTTGCGGGCTGCCATCATGTGGATTAACCTACCAGTATATTTTACTCTAAACTTCCGAATCTGTTTTTTTTTTTTTAAATAGTGGGTCGCACATTGGTAACGCAACAAGACACCTCTCTGACCAATCAGCGGTCTGCAGTGTTTACACGTCACGTTTTAGTATGTCTTCCCCCGTTTTGGAACCTCAGTGGAGCAGATACCAAAAAACGAGTACTGGGTACCAGATTCCAGATTCTTTTATGTAATGGAAATGCAAAAAAGCCGAGTTGAGTCGGTACCGCATAGTAGAAACGTGGCATAACTGATATGACAGTGGTCTAGATTTGCTTCATCTAATTCAAGGTATTAAAAAAAAGACAAATGTTCCCAAAATATTGCTTCACTGTATGCAGTTCATGAGAAAAACTACTAATCATAAAAAGAACAAAACAATATGCTGCAGTAGTTGATGAACTAAGTACATTTCTAACTCTGGTTTGGTCTTGTCGTGTTCTCTTTCTTCCTGGTACATTCAAGGGTCAAAGAGGTTCTAAACTTCACATGTCAAAGAACTTTCACATGCTTTTGTTCACATCCTTTCAGCTACACAAACACAAGGACAGGTGGAGTGTGCTCCAAAGACAGCTGACCCACAAATGAAAGGCAGACGGACATGGTGGTAAGTGAGAAACAAATGTGTTAGCGTGTGCGTGCATGTGTGTCCACTATGTGTTTGCATTTGCATCGCAGCATTCGTGCGTGTCGACAGGGTAGAGAGAATGAGCTCCTGGGCTGTATTGGTATTTTGAAATGTGATTGACAGGGGAGAAGTCTATTAGGTGAGATTGTTAACAGAGTTGAGCCCGTTATCTCCTCCAGGCAGCCGTGAAAGGGGACGGCTGATTCACAAGGAAGCTATTGAGAATTTTAAAGGTGTTGTCTGACTGATTTGGGCCCAAGCCCATGTCACACTGAGCCAGCGAGCCCGGCTTGTTCTTGAATCCACGCTGATCAATGCGCTTTCTCATTCTCCCTCTGTCACTCTTTCTGTGTCTCCTCTGTGCCTTTTCTGAATACGTTTCTCTGTTCTCACATTTCTTCAAGCATTTTAAGCCTTTCTTTGTTTCTACTTTGCTAAGTGTGCACTTTCTTCAGTCTGTGATTCAAATTGTATGTTTTCCACTGCACTGCATTTTTCAATATGCCAGAAACTTTCCTTATATTGAACACAACTTAATCCTCACAATTAAGCACATGGAGACAATTAATCAAGCTAAACTTTTGCACAGGCGAGCCCAAAAGCAAATAAAGTGAGCTGATTTGCTTACACTGTACTTCCCATCCTTGTTTTAGCTGCATGAATATTTTATATCTTTTTTTGTTTATGTTGCTTATGACTATTAGTTGAACAGCCATCTCCACCCCATGAATTTCTTTGAATACCAAATACAGTTAACAGAGTGAAAACTCTATTCTCAGTGGCTGAATATGATCTAAGAAATTTGACTGCAGGGGCTTTACACTCTTAGACCAAGAAGAAATATGGAAATAATAGGCAAGAAATGTCTCTGTGTCTGCGTAGTTTTGTCTGCTGAATCTTTTGTGGTGCTGATGTGTGTGCACTGAACTCTTTTTGACCTTGGTTTTGATTCACCAAACATTGCCAAGGGGTTGCAATGAATTCATGTGCATGTGTCTGGGTGTGTAAATGCTTGTGTGAATGCAGCATGTGTTAGTGTGCAAGGTTATCCACTGGCTAAGGCAAACGAAATATGACAAACAGCCCCACATCCTGTCCGCAGCAGCTCAATACTTATGTACACACACCACACAACCAACAACGCACTGACACATATGTCTGTGGAGATTGTCAGTCACCCATTTCATGGTACGGTGTCCAAAATATTACTGGACTTGCCAATCCTACTACAAAGCACTTTGGAAATGCAAACACATGTTTTTTTTCTACACACTTGTACTTGCACACACAAGCAACACAACATGAAGGCCTCAGTGTATTGTCTGAGTGCTGGGCGGGACCCCAGAGGCGGTGTGCTGGGCTCAGTGGGCCCAGCCTCAAGAGATGTGATTAACCAGTTCAGAGAGAGGTGACGGGGGAAGCAGGAGGAGAGCTGCAGGGAGGCGGTCCAATCAGAGTATTACCCAAAAGAGCTGTTACTTTTCACATCCAACACAGTTTTTAACAGAGGCAGCTCTGGTTTATGGATATCTGTATAAACACAGACCGCAGTTCACCTGAAAATCCGATTAAAGTTATGATACCATGGTAATTTGGAATAAAAATAATTGTTTAATGTTTGAAATCAACAATATAATTTAATCTACACTGTAACAAATTTCCTGTAGAATTTACAGTAAATACCAGGCAAAAAAGTTCCCAATAAAGTACTGTAAAATTGTTTGCTAATTACTGTAAAAATAATTACAGTATATACTTTATACAGGTGTTTGCTGTATATAAATTGCATCAATGCATTGTTGTTCTATATTAGAAACAACCGTTAATTGTATTTTAGTTTTTTTAGTTTTGACAGCTCCAGTTCGACTGTAGCCATGCTAATGGCGCTAACGAAGCCTGGACTATCAGAGGCATTTCTGAACGGGGCTAATGCACGCAGCTACTGTTAGCTTAACTTAACCAGTTTTTTGATAGTTAACATTTGCAAAAATGGTGCATTCTGAGTTCCACACCCATTCCGTATGAAACACGACTAAGATAAATAATGTGAAACACATTCACTCACACAAACAAAGAAACATTATTCTGACTAAAATGCTGGTTTTGACATGTCTCCATTACACACCGAGTTAAAATAGACGTCTACACGGTCAAATTATATCGCATCAAGTTACTACTTGAATCACATTTTTATTTTGTTGGCTAATAATGTCTTCCTTTCACTTTATTGAGTGGATGGATGTGGGGTTCGCTCCCCTATGTTCGCCTTCATGTCGTCTTTCATACCTTCTAATACTAACAGTGTGTAATTGTAATTTATATGGTTTACAGTCAGGACCAAGTGAAAACACAACGAACCTGTAATTTTACAATGAGATACTGCGAACAAATGTGTGAAGTTACCATGTATATATATATATATGTATATTTTTTTTTAACCTATAATGCATTGCAATTTACAGTTACACCTTATAAATTGTTAGAACAAGAAGCTAATGTCATTTTTACTGCAGAATTTGTAGACGTTTGTTACAGTGTAATGACAACATTTTCAGCTGCCCTCATAAAAGTGATATATTATGACTTGTTTAAATTAGTAAGCAGCAACAAAGAAAAAGTAGTTATATAGGTCTTCTACTGTGGTTTATCATTCATTGATATTTTCCAATTTTAAACTCTTGTTTACTTTAATTTCCTGTGTTTCTTTTGTGTCACATCAGTGTGACACAAAATGTAACTGAAAAAAATCATAAGTAAATATGATATTTTCTTTTTTTTTTCTATAAATGATAAACAGTGTGTATTTACCATTCCAACACTATTACAAAAATATCACATTCATTAATTGTAATGTATGTATAGTAGTATTTTTCATATCTAAAGTTATAGTACTGGAAATGTTTTAACAAAAGATGAAATGAGGTACATCAGAAGAAAAAATGTTGGAATAAAGGGAATATTTATTTTTAAAAATTAACAGAATATCAGTGCTTTTTATATTAAAATGCATAATTTGATAAATATGTTTTACATTAAATCCAAGTTGTTGTCAAAATTAAGACAAATTATTGACAGTATTGTTACTGAATGTAAAAACAGAACCACTAAACTGTGAGACGACTGCAACTTAAAAGGTCATGATTGTATTTGCTTGTTCTTCCATTTGTCACTCAATAACCATGACTGTGGAGCTTCTTAATAAAAATGAAAGAAATAGATGTGATAAGTGACCATAAAACTGCAAGTCAGTGATTTTCAGTGTTTTTCATCATCACTAGTAAAATCTAGAACGTATTGGAATTTTTGCCATAAAAAGCAATTACTGATCAATAAAGGATTAGTTTCACTAACAATCCCATATTTGCTTTTGCTTTACCCCCTTCTGTTCAGAGGAATCGCACCATTAGTAAAACAAGTATTATCTGTCAAACAAAGGCTATTACTGGAGTGTTATTAGTGGTAGTCAATAGTACATAGTCACTCATTATTTGGATAATCAATAACTCAATTTGTAATTTAACACATACTTTGTCTTCTTTTGAAGGAAGAACAGATACAGATTTGTACCACCTTTGACTTTAGTTGTAGCCTGGTTTTTACTGCCATTTCTATTGTGCCTGATGAAATAAATGTTATTTGACTCCATTCAGACATCAGTGATTTGAGATAATAATTGACAAATACCTTTATAAGCCACTATAACTTTTACCGTGATGTTTATTTATAATATATCATATGTTGAAGTTGAGCCTTGCTAAGAATCAAAATAGAACGTATTTCAAATTGTGTTGTCTGCACTTGATAATTTTCACTAACTGGAATAATAAATTATTGGACAGGGGAACTACAAATAATTTGATGATTTCATTTGATTTGACAATGTTTTTGGGACTATTCTTACACATATCTGGGCAGCTGTTTGTGTTTTGAACATTTCTCCTGCCAAATAATACAGTAGCTATGTTCATGCTCTCACTCTGAGAATATGGCCGTAAGAGTTTCTTCATCTGTTATTTGATTTGCTGCCCTACAATTTTATTCAGCATCTGCTCAGGTGATTTGTTTGTCTGTGTGAGTCACAACCAGGCAGAAATTATTAATGGATGTACGCTTGTGTTATTTTCAACATGAAGATACGTTAAGCATCTGTTTCAACAACCAAACGGAAACAGCATTTTCCCTGCTTTGCGTTATCATATTTTGTCCACAACTTGTCAAATTGTTTAACTTGTCATTTGCTTGTCCTGCTGGATTCTGCTGCAGCCTAAAGCAGGACTTACTCCACATCCAGATCATAGCAATAAAAGTAGTGCATGAGAGTTATGTCATTATTGTGCATTCACGTATAGAAATAGTCCAGTAAACACCCACAGGAGTGCTCCTGTATGTGGTATTCTTGTAACTCTTCATAGTGTGTTATTGTTGTAAACCTAATCATTTATTTTCTTATTTGACCTTTGTGGATTAAGTTGAATACTTAGTTGAGCAAACATTCAGTACAATTAGACTCTGTAACTAGGACAACAGGAGAAAAAAAAAAAAAGCAGACAGTTGCATGAGTGACTTTAAAGTCTTGTGTTGATTCTTGCTTTATGAGCGTTGATTTCCTCAGAGGCATGGGATAGATGAAAACATCAAGGTGTGAAATAAATAACACATGACGGGAAGTGTGTAAATACTGCATTCTCTCGACCTCCCCGCACACACACGCTCACCGCACACACAAACGCGGCATGTCCCCAGGATGAAAGCGGTAACTGGCATCTGAGATAAGCAAATGCCTTTAAGCAGCATCCCTCACATCCACGGTGATGCATTATTGATCGTGACTCCTCATAGCATGAGGATTTTACCCCAGCTAGTAGATTCCCCTCAGTGAGCATCACCTACCTTCACCAGCGAGCTACTGGTTGCATTTCATTTCTGTTTGCTCAATCTCTGTTTTTTTAATTAGTTTGGTATTGAATAAAAGCAGATGGAAGCTTGACACTATAACTCAACCAGCTGTCCATAGGTTCAGCATAAATGTAGAGAAAAAGGCGTGCCGCTGCGGATCAGACATGCAAAAACCCTGCTAGTTTAGGATTAAACACCTTCAGATATTTTTGATGTTTGACACTGTCAGCATGAAACCATCATATGACATGTTGGTTACAGACACCTGCATGTTTTCTTTATGACGGTCAAAACATTTATATGAATGTAAGGCTCAGACGTCAAGGTAATTTATGTTGAAGAAATGTAAGTTTTAACAGTGAAGTAAATTCACATTACAGGGAATAAGTTAATTCATGTATTTGTTAGAAATATATTGACATTACTCTGTATTTGGGTGACTGATGAAATGAACTGAAACTGAAATTGTACTGTTGTAATTTTCCTTGGTACAAACAAATATTTATTTTCCATGTGATTTCCCTTTATGTTATTTCTATTATATTCCATTTATTTGTGCCTTAGATTTACCAATCTAAGCACTGCTAGCTCCTGATTGGTTAGTTCTGTCATGTGAGGATATGTGTCAGGAAGTGTTGTTGTGGTAGCTGCTGTTTGTGAAAAGTAAAGCGCTGTTCAAGAAGAAATCAATCTCTGTCTTTCCGTCTCATTTTATAGAGTGAACCATTAACCGTCAACAAACCCTCACATTAAATGAACATAAACATCCGCAATTTTTTTGAACATGACAATTTTCCAAATTTGATATCATGTCAGGTCAGGCTAACAGTATATTCTACTGTATACATGTTCTGAATAGGTCTTATTCCAAATGTGGCATTTTCCAATTACAAAATGTTGAATATGCTATTATTATTCAACTTTTAGGAATAATCTGCAGAATATGCATGTCCTTTATTTATTTATTTATTTATTTTTAATCATAGTTTGCAACAGCTACCCATCAGTTTTCAAAGCTGGTGTAGACTTGGATGCCCAAAAGCCTGCATTTCTTGTTCACAACTTGTCACCATCAGCTTTTTAAGAATGTGTTTGAAGAAATGAAATATGGATGAATATTTAACAGTATTAGCCATGAGACATGTGACATGGGTTGTTTTACATTACTCAGAATGTGCACAGCATGCAAAGGGAATATTAGTGGAATATTCAATTTCATTAACCGTGTAAACAACTCAGTGGGAATTTTGTCTTTGTCTAAATAAGGGCATAAATGTGAATATTTTGTTCGTGTGAACATAGTCACTTGCTTTCCATGTTTCTACATTTTCCAAACCCTAGCAATGTAAAGACTGCAACTAATAGACAGATAAATAGGCGAATAAATAAATAAATATGGTTCTTCTTCATTACTGTTTTTTGTTAACCAGCTTGTCCTTTTGCCTATTTGCCTTTTAATTGCTTGGTTTGAATTGCAGTTAATTATCTTCACTTCTCCTTATTCTTCCTCATTGCTCTCTCTTTTTCTCTCTTTCTGTTTGTGCAGGTTGAGAGTCCTTCATTGCTATGGTCTCCCAGTGCAAGGAAGGCTTCTCGTTAGCTTGGTTAAATAGTCCTGGCTATGCTTTAATTAGTGTGAAAAGATCAATGATGTATAAAGGAGGGAGAAGGTTCTAGATTAACCCTTTACCTTCCACCAGAGTTTGCCACCCTTTTAAATTAAAGCAGGCTAAACATGCAGTGCACATGTTGTCTACCCCTTTTTAAATTATGGTCAGGAAATCATGGAAAACTGCATCGACTGCACATTCATTTTAGATGGTGTACACTACTAATACATCTAAAGAAACATTTATGGTTCAATCATTTGAATGCCCAAAGGCAGCATTAGTGATAACAAGACAGTAACTCATAGCTTTATGAATAAACTGGAAATACGGCTTATCTTAGGTCAGTACAGTTCACAAGAGACTGGAAATACAGTATGAAAAAGTGACTTGAAACAGGGGGACATGGAAGAAA
Organism: Apogon hyalosoma; assembly: GCA_037367295.1. NCBI lineage: Eukaryota > Metazoa > Chordata > Actinopteri > Kurtiformes > Apogonidae > Apogon > Apogon hyalosoma. The sequence continues at coordinate 31,189,339 of JAPQRP010000024.1, read as the reverse complement.
TTCAATAGAAAAGCTATGAAAGCATATGCAATATAAAAATATTTGTTTGTATGTAGTTTATGGTAATTCAGTACTTCCAGACTAGTGAAGCTAAAATCAGTGATACATTGTAAAGGTTTCCACTTTACTATGATGACATTAAATTTCAACCTTATAGACTTTTCTCAAATTATCTGTATTGAGTTTCCCTCAACAGAAGACATATGGAGTGATACTGTTGTTACTACTGGTATTACTGCTCTACCTACTATTGCAATTATTTTAGGGGTGGCTGTGGCTCAGGAGGTAGAGCAGGTCGTTCAGTAACCGAAGGGTTGGTGGTTCAAATCCCGCTCTGTCTTAGTCACATGCTGTTGTATCTTTGGGCAAGACATTTCACCCTCCTTGCCTCTAGTGCTGCTACTCACACTGGTATATGAATTTTCAGTGGTTGGAGGGGCCGTAGGCGTGAATTGGCAGCCATGCTTCCGTCAGTCTGCCCCAGGGCAGCTGTGGCAAAATATGTAGTTCACCACCACCAGAGTGATCCACTGTACGCGCTTTGAGTATGCTTAATAT
>JAPQRP010000024.1:31169442-31187628 GCA_037367295.1 Apogon hyalosoma | reverse complement strand
ATAATAATAATAATAATAATAATAATAATAATAATAATAATAATAATAATAATAATAATAATAATAATAATAATTTTTAAATTCAATGTACATATTTAGTTCTGTTGTGTTGTATAGTCTTACAGTGGTGGGGATGAACGACCTGCAAAATAACTGCAACAAGTTGAGAGTTGGTTGTAATAAGTATAAAAAGTTGAGAACTTGTTTAAGTTTTACTAATTATTCAGTTCTGATCATTTTATACAGATGCTTTTGGCTGGTTACTAAACTTTATCAAGCAATTCATTATCCAGAAAAAGTAAAGTTGAACACTGAAGACAAACACACAGAAGCATGCATCCTATCCTTAAATTAAAACCTTTGCTTTCATTTGTAGTATATATTACTACATACTTCCTTCTACCAGTTCCTCATCTACCATGTTTTGCTTACCACCTCAACACCGGACCCCTCCTGTCCCGTCTTATCCCCTCCTGTAGACCTCCTCTTTTTTCTCTGCTCTTATCTGGGCCAGAGTCCCCCTCCCCTCCAGCTTGTTGCTATCTCTACCAGTCGGGGTAATCCACTCCTCCCTATGTGTCTGATGCCTGCTCCACTCAGCGGGGCCCAGGATTATCCCCCCACAGCCCCCACGGCCCAGTGCCACAGCTAAAGGGGAACCAAGCACACACTCACTGCTAAGGCCAGTTAGCGAGATCCCTCCAAGACAGACAAATGTGGCTTGACTTGATACTGGTTCCCTGTCTGAGGGGATAGGAGTATTTGTGTATGTATGTGTGCGTGGGACAAAAAGAACTAATGTATGCACATAAACATGCAGCAACATGCCACAGTATGTTTTTTTATGTGGTCTTGATTGATGAGGGGTGACACAGTTGTTTCAGTTCAAATCCATCACCTTTGTGGGTGCACATGTGGACTTCAGGAAATTAACAAATCAACCTTGTGTGATGGGGCCAATTACACCAGACAAAGTCTTCAATCTAAAATGTCCAGTGTAAAAATCTAATTTGCTGAATACTTTGAGGAAAAATCTGAAAGCATAATTTAGTTCAACGGCTTCCTTTTTTTACGATGTCATATGAGGGTAATGTGCATTGTTTTACTCCATCAACCAGGCATTTGTTACCCTTCATGCATACATAATTCAACACAAGTGAACAAGGAAAAAGAACCTTCTGTGTATAGAGTAGACTGTGATATGGTCACTGGGGATTCCTCAGGTTAAATATATCTCTGTGTGATGAATGCAGTACATAGTTAATACTATTCAGTAACCTAAATAGTATCAGTGCATTGTCATCAATGCTGAATATTTAATATTTTTTGGTTTAAGTATATCATCCACTATATTTCCAGTTTATCAACTCTACCCAATGTCACAAAGAAGCATTATGTTTGTCACTAAGGTAATGTGGCTCTCACATTGCAAAATGGCCTCTATACTGCGCAATTGCATTTTTATACAATGTCATTTTATGTAACCATAAGTGATGGTGTCATAAATTCAGCCTGAATGGTTGAGCTTGTGAATTATAGTAGTAATTATTATGGGAGTGTATAATGTTATGTGCATAACCATAGGTTCTTGAAGTAAGAAACGAGAGGAAATATGCCCGTGCTGGTTCAGGTTCAGCCTATAAGTTGCTGTAGATAGACAGTCCATTCTGAGCTATATCTGATTTCTAATCCATATATTCCAGTTGCTGCCTTCTTATTCAACTCCTTCTCCCCAAGACTCTTTCCCATCCAATTTGCTCTCTTTCTCTCCTATCCGCTCCTTTCTCACTTCCCCTCCCACCCCTCGCTGTTCAGTTTAGATTCGGGGATGGCAAGCTTCATAAACAATTTTCTCCCTTTGCCGTTGAGCCACTTTTACCCAGGCACTGTGTGAACGCCATGCCAATTTCCTGAATCCATACTTCACAGCCTCCCCTCACTCCCCCCTACTTTCTTCCTTTCTCACTCCTCACTCCCTCTGTCCATCGAAACAATGTCCATGTCAAGACAATTATACCCACTCTCTGCCACACACACTAACTCGCTGTGTTTACCTCCGAAGGGCTGGTGGCAGCAAAGCAATTTCCTCCTGATGTGAATGCTGTATCTCTCTCTCTCTCTCTCTCTCTCTCTCTCTCTCTCTCTCTCTCATTCAGAGTCTCTCATGGCTGCTCTAGCCCTGCAGACATCTGATCTCATAAGCGATATATCTGCTGTTATAGCCACTGGCACCTTCTTGCATCCGGCCACCAGCTCTGCCAGTGCTGGTTATTTCTGCTGGGAGGTGGTGAAAACGTGACAGGCGCAGCAGCAGCACAAACCGGGGCCGGCAGCTCCACGCTCTGAGCCTGGTCTGTGCTGAGATTATCAGTAACCTGCGGGCTCTACCAGCACCACTCAGCCACACTCCGTCTCTCAACGTGTGGCCACCTTGGTTTCACAAGTCACATACATTTTCCTCACTCCTCCTCTCAAGGCCTAGTTACAGAAAAGAACAGCCTCAGTCACAACTTTATGACACCGTCCATCATTGCTGTGTGTTGTTTATCCTCTCCGGGCAGAATGTGCCTTGTAGCTGCTGTGTGCACCTAGAATAGGTGGATACAGGACATGATTTAGCCTGGTAGAGATGAGAGAATATTAAAAAGTAAAGAGGTTTGAAGCTACAGCCTCCCTGCAGTACATGAAGGTATATGGTTGTACCATGCAAAGACTTAGACCTGAAATAAGTGGAGCTGAGGCATAGATATGTAGAAATGCAGAAGCAAATACAGCTTTCAGGTAATTGTTGAAGAGAAAGGGGTTAATACGTGTATAAAAATGTTTATGGAATATGGTAGAAGAGATGTGCCAGTACAATAATCGCATTTCAAGTATCAAAACATACACTATGAATTAAATTTGTGTTGAATGTGATTCATTATGTGTTTTTATCATGTGTTTTTTATTCATATGTGTAGGTGTATAAGATGTGTTTTTTTGAAGACATTATTTAGGATAAAGTGAGATTTGTCATGGAAATATTCAGTAGGAGAGGCAGCAACAGTTCAATCCCACATGCTGTGTTCATGTCGGTGGTGTGTTTGCACGCTGAAGCTTGTGGTCTGCAAATGAGTTTGATCTCAGCTGACAGCTCCTGAGAATTCCTCGTGCTTGGGTCACATGCATTTTCCTCAGGGCTATCCCAGGCGGCAGCAGGAAGCATTTGTGATTCATGCTCTAATCCCCTCCTTCACAGATGTCATATCGAGAAACCGAATTGGACTCAAGCACACTGTACACTGGAGAAGATTTCCACAATGTATTCATGGTAAAATTACCTTTCATACATTGTAGATTTCAACCCAAGTGGAATATAATACAACTCTAATCTCCAATCTTATGACTACTCTGATGTTATAGTACTTTGAATTTTAATATTCTATGTCATAAATTATCCTGGGTTGTCTTATAGGCCAGTAAATGATAAAGATCAATGGAGCTATCCAACTTGGAAGAGAATCTAAACTAATGGTACAATTATCTGTTCACAGTACAAGGTCAGTATAAACCATTGTTCTACTATTGAGCTTGTTGCCTGATGGAACACCGCAGTGAAATAAAGCTTAACACTTTATGGAGTTTATTGCTTTATTGATAAAGAATTATTCTTCTCTCCCAATCGCCTCCTGGTTTTCCCATCAGTTTAAAATGGAAAGAGCAATTCCTTCTCTGGTTTGTCTCATCTAATCACGCAAAACTGGCTTCCTCTGTTTTACCTACATACGTAAGTCACAAATCACTAGGCTACACTTTTTTTTTTCATAGTCAGCTGTGACTTTCCTGCATCTCCTTAAAGGAAACAGTTTACTTTCAATTAAAATTGCTTCCAAGGCCCTCATTTGTTAGTAGAGGTCTGCTTTACATTCATTTTACATTTTGTATCCATCACTTCAATCATATGGCACTATGGTATTCCTCTCATTACAGTGACTATCTAAAGTTGTTGTTTTTTTTTTCATCCAGGACGTGTTTGTTAGTATTCAGTGAACTGTATAAATACAGAGATGCAGTGCCTTACGCAGACTGCTGAAGTTGAGTTTTTTCTGCAAATTCAACATATAATCATTTGAAGATAATATATTTTGATAAGTAATACAGTTATTTATTTTTCTACAGGAAATAGTTTTGAGATTTTATTGTGTACCAAAATAGAAATACAATTTTAATAGTGTTAGGGTTCAGAGAATAGCAGGAGTGGAATTGTATTTAAACACATGGAAATTAAAGAAAGAGCCAGGAAAGTGAAAGGGGTTGAAGAGAGGGATTGCTAAGTAAAGTGAAAGATGATGGGGGTGGTCATCTTCAAGTGAGTAAGAAACATTGATGAAAGGGTAAAGTAAGAGATGATTTCCTGATGAATATACAGGATGAACTGGAAACCTGCTGTGTAAAAAACACAAGAACAGTCACAGTGGTCGATGTTTGGCAGAAGCAAATTCAATGTGAATCAAAAGCAACAGGGAAAAAAAAAAAAAAAAAAAAAGAAACACAATCAAAAACACGAGCCAGGGTCAAAACTAGAAAACTCTCAAAAGAAAATGAGGTAAGCTTGGAGCAGATCCAAGAAATAAAGGCGATGGACCTGGAAAGAGGGAAACTGTTTGCGGAGAGGAGACATGGAGGAAGAAGCTAAAGCACTGTCAGAAAACTGGCAGGAGAACTTACAGGATACGTTGACGGTCAAGGCACGATACAGCTTCACACAAGGAATAATCAAGTGATGGAAACCAAAGAACCACAAAGGTCAGAGTGAATATGGGGCGGAGACTAGATATGGGGTGAGCAGCTGCAGGTGAAGGTTTTAGTTGGTGGAAAAGATATAAACAGGTGAAAAACAGAGCAGAAGACCAAAATAAAAAAAACAAGTTGGAACAAAAAAAGAATCTATTGGAGAAGGATTTATAAGAGTAACAATAACAATAGTCACCAGCTAGATTTAAGTTAACAAATAGGTAAACACCTTCCGTTGGTGATTACGCAGTGATTAAAAGTTCTTTAACGCTAAGTAGCTTCTCGTTTCTTAAACAAATATCAGTTTGCTAGAGAACATACAGATTGTGTTTCAGTGGAAAAAGGTCATGTGATCTGATGAGTCCAGATTGATCCTGTTCCAGAGTGATGGGTACATCAGGGTGAGAAGAGAGGCAGATGAAGTGATGACCTATCATGCATAGTGCCTACAGTACAAGCCTGTGGGGGCAGTGTTATGGTCTGGGGCTGCTTCAGTTGGTCAGGTTTACGATCGGCAACATTATGTGTCTGAATATACTGAATGCGTCACAGTTTGTTTCTCTGCCATTTCCTCCCTGACCCTGTCACCTCATTCCAATCACTGTTCAGGTAAGGACTATGATACGGTGAGAAGCTGGGAGATGGCTGATGAGGTGGGTGTGGCTGAGTGAGGGAGGGAGCAGACAGGTGGAAAGGGATTGGCTGAACGGTGTGGCAAGGTGAGGGAGAGGAGAGCAGCAGAGAATCCCAGGTGAAAACAGTGATTGGAATCAGGTGACAGGGTCAGGGAGAAACAAACTGTGACAGAATGACCATTGGTGGATTTGTTCTTCCCTGATGACAGAGGCATATTCCAAGATGACAATGCCAGGATTCATCAGGCTCATCAGGCTTGTGAAAATGGTCCTTTAGGGATCGTAAGACATGATTTTCACACATAGATTGGACACCACAGAGTCCAGACTTTAACCCCATTGAGAATCTGTGGGATGTGTAAGAGAAGGCTTTACACAACAGTTGGACTCTCCTATCATCAACACAAGATCTTAGTAAAAAAAAAAAAGAAAGAAAGAAAAAAACAAAACAAAACAAAAGAAAAAGAACCCAATTCTAGACGGAAATAAAAGTTGCAATATTTATTGCATAAGTACAGTGTGACATAAACAATACCAAAGCAAATGCATTCCAAAGCTGAAATGGTTCAATCAAAAATTGCATGTGTGACATTCCACCCAGACAGTGAAGATAACAATGATTATACCATCGCTGCCCGAAAGTCCTACACCTTACATCTGACTGGTTATCCATTCTTGATAGTAAAGAGCGTTGCTACCTTAATCATCTTTGTTGTTATCATGCATATTGTTGGTGGTGAATTCATTGTCCCTTCATCAGTCATTTGGCAGCACAGGACCTTCATCAGGCAGCTGGTGGCACTGGCACCATAATGGCCAGCAGCACATTGGTGTGTGCAATGTGTTAAAATGCTGTCTTAAACAAATGTCTCTGCCTATTAAGAATGCATATTAAGTATGCAAATGAATTAACTAAAAATGAATGCCTGTGCAAATGTAAATGGATCTTAACTTAAGTAGAATTGGGAGGAAATGTCATCATTGAATGAATTATGAGTTAAGCTACTGCAACAGCTAACACTCAGGTCCACTATTTTCTTTTATCACAATAAAGATGAATGTAAAAAGCTATTAACAGTTTTTGCGCAGTACATTAAATAGAAACATAACCTTTTCATCTTCCTTTCTCTAACTCAACTTATTTCTTTCTCTGATGATGCTGAGACAGTATGTGCACAGAGAAATCTCAACTAATTATCAGAAAATGTACTTTGAATCAGAGAAACTTATTGAAAAAGCGGAACTATACTGTTTATATTGCAGGTGGGAGAAGATGTGCTATAATCACTGTAACTATCTCGGCTTTAAGTGCTGCAAGTCAACTCAAACATATAAGTTATCTTTATAATTACTGCACTTAAAGTACATGATGCACACTGCATTTGAGAACACTATCACACTATGGACCTGTAAATGTACGTTGAAGTGTTAATGTTGCTATTTGTGCAATTTAGATAAGATAGTATTCATTGTTTATGTTCCCATCAATACAGTGGGTAGCTTCAAGTCTTCCATTACTTGAAAGTGTGCTTGTGTGGATTTTTCCCTGCCTATAAGCAAATGAGCAGTGCACATAAAATAGTCTAGTTAAAAGGGCAGATTTTATTATCAAGTAATAGGACTGATTAAAGAACTGACAAGTAAAAAAAAAAAGAGAGAAAGTATTATTCTTTCTCTGACAAATTCTGATAGGAACAACTGTCCAAAATGATTTGTCATCAACCCTTCTTTCAAAGAACGTCTGTGCTGTAAGTGCAGGGTTGCAGAACAAAGTGGCCTTTTCTCTGCTGCTCAGTCTGTGGCCTCACTCACTGAATGAGAACTTTCAGAAACTAATTACAGAGAAACCATCTTCATCACATTGCTATTATGGGGGGAGAAGGGACGGGCCTGCTGACTCCCTGGGCTCCTGCAGAGAGCAAGGCTCTGATACACTTAGCCGCAGCCCTGCTTTAATTGTGCAGAAAATGTGATTTGTGCCCCAGCTTCACTTTCTAGGGAAAGTGGTGTTCGCAGTCAGGGGTGTTCCAGTCGCATGAATAGCTCTGCTATTCAACCACCCAGGGACCCTTGCGTGTATGGGTGTGTGTGTGTGGTTGCCTGCTTCCAATTTGTGTGCGTTTGTGTGCTTAAAGTCATTTGCACATATTCTGTTTGTCCTTCATCAGTAAACAAGATTTCTACAATGTGATTACCCATTATATGCTGAAAAAAGAGATGGAGAAAAAAATAAAATGATAAAAAAAATAGGCACCATTATGAAAATCAAAAATCTTATGCAACATGTCATTGACTCATGCATCACATTGGCATAGGCAGCATCTACAGCATCAACCTCCAGCAATGTGGTAGGACACCATAATCTATACTAGACCTAAACATACATGTCCACATGCCACTGGCTGCTGCTCAGATAATAAAAAAATTAAGAGCAAATGCAAAAAAAAAAAAAATAAAAAAAAGCAAATAACACAAGTGCAGACAAACTTGAATGAAACAATTTTGGAAGAAGCGTTTTTAAAAAAACAAAAAAGTGAGCTGGAGAGTCTGAAAGGAGTGATACTGGCTTTGAAACATCTTGAGAGAGACAGAAAGAGAATTGTAAAGTGCAAGAATGAGAGGGGGAGAACGAGGGAGAGACATATTGGCAGAGGATGAGAGAAACAGTGAGGTGGGGGTTGGGGTGAGGAAGAGGAGCGTGAGAGTGAAAGAAGACTGATAGGGGAAGGGAAGAAATCCTTAACATACACCCCTCACCTGGATATGGTGCTTGTGAGCTTCGCTAAAAAACTGCTGATGTGACACGAAGAGCGAGAGCTAGCTTTTCAGCGCAGAGAAAAGTGCTTACTGGCTCTTCTTGTAAGGGAAAAAGGCTTGAGGTACACGCCTCACATATCCTCTTTGTTTGGAGACTTTGCAGTGGCCAGCAGTTTCTATCTCCCCCCTATCTGTTCTCCTTTTTTTTCATTTTCTTATTCATTCCGTTTGTTCTTCTTTTCCTCAACACTTTCCTAGGACACGGTTGCACCGCCTGGCAGGCTACTTTTGGATCGATTTGTTCCAGAATAATCTCTGGCAGTACAGCTTTGGCTAAAGTTTATTGTTGCTTAACAATGTTCACTGCAGGAATGTTGCTATGAATGGGAAACCATGAGAGGTTGTTGTTAGCGCAAAGAAGAAAGAGTTTCATATGCCAATTAAAGATCCCACCACCATGTGCTTGATTTGTTAGTCCATCTACAAGACACCCACATGTATCCTTATCCTTCTAATTCATTTCAGAGAAAAATAACTGAAATTGGTGATAAAGTTGGATTTAGATATTACGATATCCTTTCAATAGACATTGTAACCATTGATTTGAGTGTTTTGTTTTGTTTAGATTTTTTTTCAATGAAAAGTTATCTATTTCAGGTTTATGATTGCTCTATCCTATTTTGCATATCATTTCCAAAAGATAGCAATCACACCAATATCTAATGCTCTTGCATAAACTACATGGTACTATTCTAACTGTTGAAAAGGATGCTGCACAGGTTTGCATGACAATGATAAGGAAAATATTGAGGTAGAGCCAAAAACATAGATCTGCTCTATCTCTAATATGAAAAAAAGTCACTTTACTAGTTTGAACAAACAGCATTATTTCATGCTTATTTACCACTGTGGAGAAAAAAAAGTGATTTCCTCAGTTTTGACCATCTCTTGCTATCAGTTTTAATACAAAAGCCTTAAACCATTTTGATATGTTTTGGTGGATTTGGTGAGTGCCAGTTTTGGTTTGAGGCACAATAATAGCCTTTGCTAAGAGAAAAGTACAAGGGATTTATCCCATCTCAAGGTTTGTCTTTCCATTCCTAAACCCCTATGGTTTTGTAATCAGTCTTTCTAAACCATCTTAATCTCTTAATTCACTTGTATCACTCAAATGGCTAGCTCTTTCTTTCCACCAGCGGCACTTTGTAGCTTCTAATCCTCTAAACTGCAGGAGATTTCCTGACCGGCACCAACCCTGACACACATTAAGAGACATAACCAAAATATATGTTCAGGAGGAGAGGATAACAGCTCTCACTGGAGGGGACATTAAACTGGCTTTGGGTCTTGTGGTCAGCAAATCTCCTGCAGTGATTCAGAGAGTATGTAATCCCATTCTTGTTGAGACCACCAGTAATGTCTCCAGTGGAACTCATGACTGATATGTTGTCATTAGTGCTGATTGTGGCTATGAGGAAGTTATATTTTAATAGTCTTTGACCTTGGAGAAATGAAAGCTGGAAAAAAAAGAAACACAGACAACAAGTGGTGCCAGGCACAACAAACCCCGCCCCTCGAAAACATTTTACCTGATTTACCCTATCTCTTATCATTGCGAAAATACATTTTTGGTGACCTTGACCTTGACCTTTGACCTACATTCACCAAAATTTAATGGGATATATTATATGGATATTGGTCCAGTAGTTTTTGCGTAAAGGTGCCGACAAACAAACAAACAAACAAACAAAAAAACGAACCAAAAACAATACCCTTGCCTGCCCTTCGGGGGGTGGAGTAACAAAAATGGACTGGATGGCAAAATTCCTGAAAATTCCTTATTAAATTTTTGATGTAGCTGTAAACCACCGATCCATGTGCAGCTTTACACTTTCACACAGTGAAAACTGCAGCCCATTAGTGCAAAATATAAAATGTCCACATGCATGTGTGCTTACCTTAAGTTTGTGTTGTTCTTGGAATTGGTAGTTTGTTGATGTAACTCCATTTAGAAGCTGATGGTAACTGGTGTTGGACACTGTTGCAGCTGTGGAATAGCAGGGGGGATGAAATGATGAACATACAGATTTTTGCAGAACAAACAACCCAGGTCTTCTGCATGGAAATCAGTGTGCAAGGCTGTTATTATGGGTGTGAACAGGTAGGGAAAGTAATGTAAATGTATTCACATTACATATATATATTGTAAATATTCTGCAGCATTATGATACAGTGATTGGTACTGTCATCTCACAACAAGAAGGTCCTGCACCAACCCCTAACCAGCTGGAACCTTTCAGTGTGGAGTTTGCATGAGTCCCCATGTCTGCATGGGTTGTCTCTGCATAGTCCCACGACATTCCACCGTCAAAAGACATGCACTGCAACAGTTTAATTGGTCACTCTAAACTACACAAAGGGGTGAATGTGAGCTAGACTGGCTGTTCACCTCTATATGCCAGCCCCTGCAATAAACCAGCCAGGGTATACCCCATCATCACCTGGTGCGAGCTGGGAAAGGCTCCAAGCTCTGGAGGGTGGAAGGGGGAAGCAACCCCCCCAGAGCAGGGGATTAGTTAACTATGCAAAATGAATTAATACTAAATATTATATTAATTATTCTAATTTTGCTTAAATACCTGTCTTATTTAATTTAAGTCGCATTAGATGTACATGTAATTGCTTTCACTTCTTTGTCACATTATGTATTTTTCTATTTAATTCCCTAGGACATGGTTTTATCTTTGATGTAAAATGCATGTAAACAGACTGATGTTTTATAATTATCGCTAACAAATGCTCAGCTCTAACAGTTATGTTAAGTTCGAGTCGTTATACTTCCTAGTCTGTTTTTTTCTATGGCAACCAAATGACCACTGTCTAACCTCGGTGGGAACTACTCCCTCTTTCTAAAATAGCATCCTCCATTTATCTAACAGGAGGAGAAAAAAAGAGAAAATGTTTCAATGCCTCTGTCTGACGGGCAAAATAAATTGCACTTACAAGATCCAAATTACATTGTTTAACCTCAAAATGATTGGCCCAGGCCCCTCTCCCTGGGCCTGATCAGTTGGGTGATGTATGGCTTTAGTTTACTCCAGCACTGCAAATCCCACAGTACTCTGCAGGCCCCCGGGGCAGAGCTGGGAGGGGTGGGATGTGCACACCACGACGGAGCCAGAGGACGTTTAATGTTTTATAAGCCCCTTTTCTTGCACTCCACTTTAATTTGGAAATATGAAGCTGCACGTGTTGAAAGAGGGGATTATTAGCTGGTGCTAATCTCTCTTTTTCTCTCCGCCCTTGTTTACTGCAGCCCTCCCCAGCCCTCATCCTCAATCCCAAACAGAATGAAAGAGGAAAGAAAATGACAGTGAGGGGCAGAAGAGGGAGAGAGAGGAAACTGAAATTGGTCTTCTTGATTGTTGTGCTGTGTTGTGTTGTGAGCATGTAATAAGGCTCAAAATGTCACTGGTTCAAACAGTCACCCTCAGGCAGTGTGGGATTGTGGGGATTTGTGTAGTGGCACGTGTGTGCGTTGATGAGATGTGCACATAATTTTTGAAGATTAAGAAAAAAGAGCCATCCTGGAGTTTGTTAGATGTTCTTCAGTAAGGACACGCTTTTACTGATGCTGTACAGTAGAATCTAAACAGATAGATACCGCTTGAATAATTTAATTGTGCTTTGATGGATGTGTTTTACAATGTATATGGTGGCTTATTGCAAGCGTGTGCCTAACAGGCAAATAAAACGCACTATCCAACAGCTGTCATCTGGCCTTCCATCTTCAGAAGAAAAAAACATATTTATTATAACTCTGCAAGCCTCTCTGCATTTTGTCCTTCCCTCCAAAACATGGCCCCTCCCTGTCTCTTGGCCCAGTGGTGGTATATTTTTTGCATTGTAGGAGGCACCATCTGGAAGAAGAAAATATTAATGACAAACCCAGTTCACAGCATGTCTTGGTGTTCTAATCAGCCAGTTTTCAGTTCCACACTGCTCTGTGTTTCTGGGGAGTGGGGATAGGCGTGGTTTGCGGGGTGGGGATGTGTGTGAGTGCGAGAGGGGGGAGCGGGGTAGGGATTGTGGGGTTGGGGTAGGCAGCCTGTGTGCTAAAGCACGATTGATGCTTTGTGTAGTGACTGAATACAAATGAAGGATTTGTCAAACTGCAATATTTGGGTCCCAATAGATTACCATACGGCACCAGGGTAATTATGCACACAGTTGATTGAATGGAGTCAAAACAGGGGGAATGTGTAAACTTGTGGCTGCTGCCGCGTTTGATTTCCATAGAAATGGAGGAGGTGACACACTCACAGACACATGAGAATACACAGACAAATGCATATGCACAACCACGCACACATATGCGTACTTAAATGAACACCGACGCACAAACACAGGTTGATGTGCACATGAAAACACAATAAAATGCAGAGGCACACCTTAACATACCAGTGAAGACAAATTTCAACTAACTAAAAAAATATGTGCTTGAACACATACACACAGATACATACAAAGAGAAACCCTATATTAAAAAGCACATGCGACACTGAAAATGCACTATGTTGACAGCCACCATTAGCAGATATATTCAGGAGCATGCTTACATTGCAGCCTGGAAACTTTAACTGGTTCACCTGCAGTATACAGATAAGGTTCATTGTTTTCAGCCTGTACATAGTTTCACAAACAAATATACAAAAAATGAAAAAAACATGCAAAAATATAAGCAGTATCCCAATAGTTTATAGATAACAAGGACCTGAACAAAAGGCTCACCCAGTATATTTCCTGGTACCACAGGGTAAAGGGATAGGAGAAGAAAAACAGAGAGAATGTTAAGTACAGCTTATATAAATATTAATATTCAAACAGATTTGAATATAAATGAACAATGTTAAATTCCTGCTTTAAACACTAAAGCATAATGAAAATACTTAAAAACAAGGATTCATGTAGCTGCATATTGTACACAAATACAATTTGTGCATCGAGCCCCTTACGTGCACCAAAAGTAACTCAGAGGTTGTTCAGAGGAGAAGCTGGTGGGTGGACTACAGGTCATAAGCTACTGTAGATAGGAGTGTGATTTATTCAGCCAACCCCCAGTTAGGGCTCAATCATTCCCTGTGGGAGAGCAATAGCCCATTCCATCGCTTGCTTTATTGTGTTCACACACATTTTGATTGTTTCCTTTTATCATTATTCCTGCAGAATTAAACACAGCATGAAATAAATGCTACTGGCAGTTCTATTATGTATTATTGTCACATTGCAGCACACACTCACTACTTCTGCAATCATCATAAAGGCTTCTGTCGTATTTTAATTCTATCATTATCCTTTTTCTTCTGTTTTTTTTTCTCTCTTAAGATTGAATTCATCAATATACTACAATTTATAGTTTCATTTCAAGTGAATATGTATTCTGTGGGGAAAAAAAATACAGAAGTTATAGAAGAAAATGCCAGACAAATTCCTGTGGCTCATTTTATATTATGTAAATTTCACTGACATTTGTTCATTTTCAAATGTTTGTTTTTCCAAAAGCCAGCTTTATATCTTGGCCTTTTACAGCATGAGCAATAATTTCAGGCTTCAGTGAAATACAATGTAAGTATTGATCATTTGAAGGTATGTAATATGTAGAAAGGTTTAGGACATGGCACTTTCCCTTTACTCAAAGTTTGAGATAATTCTGAAGTTGTATAATGCATTCAATTCTTATTCAAATGCCATATCACAGGTGATATTTTCCTCCAGAATGGCATTCCTTTCTCCCCATTCTCATTCTACCCTAACAGATTCCCATTATGCACTTTCGACAAACTCAATTTCCAGCCTTGGCCATTTAAATGTCTGAAATGTTGAAAATGGCCTTGGTCTTACCCTTTACCGTAGACAGTCTCAAGACAGTCTTAGCAAAAGTTGCTGTCAGTTTGAGTGAAGAGTAGCATCAGTATGAGCAGTATGCGCAGGCATGGACCGCGCGTCGATGCATTATAAATGTTTACACACAAACATGACTTATAATTTATTATTGTGTTCCTCAGAGGCAACAAATAAAAAGGAAAATAGAGAGTGGCATTAGATGTAAACCAGGGACTTGAAACAGAATAAAAAGTCCTTCGGAGGTTACAGCGCTGAGCTCAGGTGCACTAAAACACTGCCCTACTCACCTCGACCATCTAGAAGAAGTTGATGTTGTCAGACTGTGTCTCTGTCTTTGTGTCCTTGCTCTACAAAGGTTATCCTGCAGAATCAGATAGGATGGTGGCAGTAAAGAATCACTTGTGTGGTCACTGCATCGTCTACGTACGGTCTATGCCACCTGTCCCCAGAGGATTGTGTGTGTTTGTGTGCTATTGTCTGTGTATAGACAACAATGCCAGTATGTGTCTGCGCATGTACATACATATTTGTGTGTGTTGGTAAATATATCTGTGTGCATGTGTGTGTGTGTGTGTGTGTGTGTGAGTGTGTAAATGGAGCAGGTGGCGGCCCTTGTATAGGAAATGTCTACACCAATCAACAGACACCCCCTCAACCTTGGGATCCAGGGTCCCGCCCAAGCCTCAGTCACATTGTTTACAAAGTGAAAGAGACACACAGACAGAAGCTGTTATCCAGCCTTATTTACTCCTCCACTTTGCAACACACTCGAGCCTCAGTCTGTTTCCAAAGAATAGCATGGGGGCTTTAAACACAAACTCAGTCTAAATTTAACCTTAGGGTAATACCTGTGGTCATTTAACCAAACAAGTTGATTAAGATTTACTTATAATAACAACGCAGCAACAATGAAGCTGTGTTGTTGCTGATTACGTGCAGAAAATGCATCACAAGCATAATTATTCTATGTCTTTAATCTTCAAAAGTTTGCATTTAGACTCAGCAAATATTAAAAACATGAAAATCAGCCACTACCGGTGAGGCCGAAGGTAAAAGTAAATGAAAGTAGCTAAATTTTAGACTACAAAGCTAAGTGTGTGAGAGTATCTGGAGAGAAAACACTGTGAGAAGGGTCATGTATGCACAACACATTATCTACATTTGGAAAATAAGATATAATAACAGTTCCTATGAATGTGAGTTCCAGCCACATACAAAAAACAATTAAAATACATGAACATATTTAATATTGAAAAGCTTTATTTTATTTTATTTTATTTTAATTTATTTTATTGGTTTATTTAACACATAAAGACCCCAGTGCTACTTTTGTGGTTGTTCCCAAATTAATTTTTCTCTCTATTTTACCTTTCTTATTTGATTTATCACCATTTATTAGAATATTATCCTCTGTATTTTGCATTAATTCTGTGAAAATCAAGTATTTTCCCATATTTAATTCACTGATCATGTAGATGTTCATAAAAGCTCAGAATAAAGCTAACTGTTATTTAATCAGAAACAACTGAAGAAAAAGTGACTTTTTCAACAAAATATATCAATAACTGAACACAAACCAAGTCACTGTCAAGTATTAAACTCCATGGGTTTTACTGGTGAATCAGTTGTTGTAGAAGATGACGGTGTTTCCACGGTAATTGCAGAGCCTCTGAACATCCAAATGGGTCATATCTGATGACCATGAAAAGATGACAAACTGTATTTTACACCAATTATTTACATGTATTGATAGGAGTAATGGATCAGCAGCTGTTAAGCATTTTAGATCAGTTGAGGATTTTTGTCGCCAGTGGCTGTTTGGGTCTTTAAGGGTTAATAGGGACCATAAATATTTATGAACATTGTTGTATAAAAAATACACCCATGTAAATATGTCAGATTACTACAAATAATAACTTTTCATCTGCAGTCCCTAGGCAGGTGACAGAACAAGATATAAAACAGCCAACATTGATACATCACTCATCACTGTAAATTAAAAATTACAAAATACACATAATGATGACATAGACATAATCAAAACAAACAAAAAAAAAAGAAATACACAAAAACCAAATAGACATAGGATGATCACAGGGGCATTTGCTTATTCGTTCACCTCTCGACTTACATCCAATTTAATTTCAGCTTTACATATTTGATTTTTTTTTAATTTTATCTTGTAAAGTGTGATGAATGTACATATTTCTTTAAAAAATATATTATTATGTTTGTAAATGTTATTTTTCATCCATTTGTACGCCACAGAGTAGACATTTGTGAAGAATTAGACAGTATTGTCTCCCCATCTGAGAAGCACAGGTTTGTTTTGCTAACTTGCTAACAGCCCAACATGCATGTACATGTACAATGTTGGTGCTAGGAATGATTTTTTTTGTCATGAAGTGAAAGTTAAAGCTCAAATCCTCACCTGATGACTAAACAAAAAGTCAGAGGATTACAGGTGCAATCCAGTACAGACGTAGAATCAAATAATAAAATATGCAAATACAAAACTCACGATGAAAGAAATCTCTGGAGTATTTGCAAAGTCATTACTGTAAGATTCATCCTCCTGTGAATATGAATGCCACTGTTTTATTCCAAGCAAAACTTCTCTCAAAAGAAATATCAAACTATGCTGTGGGGGTTTACTGTCTCCGAAAATCAGCAACTACAGAACAAACCATGATAAAGTTTTTCTGGACAAGTCGCACAATGACAGTGAGTAGCTTGGACATTTCCAGAATGAACACCCTCTACAGTAGTCATGATAGGTTTAGCTGATCCAGTGAAAGTAAGTTCATCCTGCTTTGCTGTGTGTAAACGTGAATCTCAGGCCGTGATGTGACAGTCAGGGCAAGGAGAATCTGCTGACTGAAAATTGGAGCTTTGACATTTTTGATGGGAAACTGAGGCCATGTATACACGTAGCCAGGTATTTATAGAAATGGATATTTCTCCACCTCCGTTTTCAATAATAACATCGTACACACCAGAGGGGTTTCAGAAACTACACAAACCCACATAAATACGCCGCAGAGCCGGGGTGTCAAACTCATTTTAGTTCAGGGGCCAAATACAGCCTAATATAATCTCAAGTGGGTCAGGCCAGTAAAATAATAACATAATAGCCAATAAATAATGTCAACTCCAAACTTTTCTTTTTGTGTTAGGGTGAAAAAAATAAAATTACATTATGGAAATGTTTATAAGTACAACTTATCCCTCAAAAAATGTGAATAACATGAACAACCTGAAATATCTCAAGAAAAGTACGTGCAATTTTAGCAATATTATGCCTCAGCACAAGACCACAGTGGATCTACAAAGGCACAGATCATTTAGTAGCGGGCATATTATTGTTAAAATTGCACTTATTTTTCTTAAAACATTTCAGGATGTACATTGTTGTTCATGTTCATATACTTTTTTTTTTTACACTAAAGAGAAAAAAATAGGAGTTTTCATCTACATTAAGTTATTATTGGGCTGTGGCCCCTGAACTAAAATTATTTTGACACCCTTGATTGTTAACGTCTGTAGCGTATTTCTTGCATTTCATAAATTCATCCCGTGGCCTGGATTTGGACCCTTTGGTGGCCTGGTTTTGGCCCGCGGGCCGTATGTTTGACCCCCCCCCCTGCAATAGAGTGTTGTCACGGAGTTAGGGTTAGAGTAAGGAAAAACAAAGGTCACACACATGACCTTACCTTTTTTTGTCACGTACTGTGACATTCAGGACCTTAAAGGAGTCATATTTAACTAAACCCACTTTTATTAGTCTTCGGTTCATTTATTTGTGTATTTGGATCCTAATAGTTCAAGAAGTTTAAATTTGTACCCTCCAGGTGCTGCAAAGCTATCTTTAGATTCAGTCTGGCAAAAATCTAGTGGATTTCTACAACCTGTTTGTTACGTTTTATAAGTAGTTACGTCTCTACATTTGCATATATAAAGTCGAGACTTCCGACAAACATTTCTCTGAATACACCATAATTGTTTATCAGCAGCAGTGGTTGTAGTCCATACTGTCCAACCTTCGAGCCGATTACCTAAAATGTTCAGTTGTTGGTTGAACAGGACAGAGCAGCACAGCCAACAACCTGGAGGGGGC
>JAPQRP010000024.1:31121548-31168952 GCA_037367295.1 Apogon hyalosoma | reverse complement strand
TCAGACCCAAGCAGAGCATTTACAGTTTATGTAGACCACAGGGAGATGTTTTAAAATGCATAATTCCATTTAAAAAAAAGCAAAATATCACTCCTTTAAAATTCTGGTTCCTCTTATACACATGAAAGCACAAAAAAGTTTTCCAAAATCTCTACTTTTTCCAGAGTTTTCACAAAAATTTCATTATCAGTGAATTTAAACCAGAGTTTTTATGTGGATAAAAAACAAAAACAGGAGAAAATGTCTGTTTTTTTTCCAGATACGTATATGTACCTGAGGTAACTTGTGTGATATTGAAGACATGTCAAAACTTTTACAGTAATGACGTGTACATTTAAAGGAGGCCAAGTTATGAGTTTGTGCAATAACCGACTTCATGAAAAGAAATGATTCTACCTGCGTTTGAGCTGATCGTATTCTTTTCTTACAAACATGTTGTAGTTTACCGCTGGTGACTCGGATGTCCTCTGTCCTTGTTACCATCTTGCATCTTTAAAAAACAGCTGCACTCATCACCTTTACAATCAGGTCGTCTTTAAGTGTTCTGCTTGATCCTCAGTACAGGCACTCGAAGAAAGTGCTGATAGTATTTGTCAGTTTGGGAATGTCTATCAAAATGCATCAGACATTATACTTAAAAATGTGCCAAAGCGTGATTAAAATACTGCTCCAACCAAATGGAGCAGAACCTGAAGGCAACTCCAGGGTAGAAATATATGTTTATATGCTATGGTTGTTTTCATATTGATTTTTTGTTTTTGTTTTTTTTGACGAATCTCCGTTTTTATTTCATATAAACCGTATAGTAGCCCAAGGTGTACAAATGAGTTAGGGGGTTGTTCAGCACTTGTGAGACAAGCCAAGATATGATATGATAAAATGTATTTATCAAACACATATCCCATTTTTCTGAAGTTGTGACAGAGGCTTTCTCTTCGCTAGCTCGTGGAGCTGTAAAAATAATGGCTGAACTGGTATCACCACAAGGATCTTCAGTTGCAGCCTAAGAAACATGAGCAATAGGCAGCAGAAAAAGACAGATGCGTCTGTGGGTTGGAGCCTCCAGGAAAGGTAGGGCTGTCGGCAATTGCCTGGTTTCTGCTACAAGCTAGCCCTGATGTAGTCCCTCGCAGCGCCTCGCTTTTTGATTCGGGCAAACACGCTGCATTTATTTGTTATGGTTTCTGTGCAATTCACTTTTAAAGAATTTTTAAAATCTGTTTACTCTTCAGCTTGTTTTTCCTTACAGGCACACATTGCATTTGGGTCTCTTTGGCTCAGCTCCCATTTGAGATGCTTATCAGGTGCTTACAGATGAGCAGATGTCATCTTCACTAAATCACTCAGTTTGCTCAAAACACTCAGAAGGAAAAAAAAAATGTACCTGTGTAATGCAGAGGCCTTGTTGGTGAGCAAAGCGTCAGAAAGTTGGCGCATAAAGTAGTTCTGTCATACGAAGGGTGAAGAAAAGAGAAGCCCTCTGTGTGGGATTTCAATTATGACTTTTTTTTCCACCACCTTTGTTTCTATAATAGAGGTCCTCGATTAATTTCAGAAAGGTTTTTTCCCCATTTTTCTCTGTGCTTCCTCATTTTCATTAAATGTCCCTGTTGGAGTTCTGCACACTGTGTTGCATTATCTGGTTAGCCAGGAGAGGAGATATGTTTCATTACAACCCGTGTCTTTGAGATGCAATGCAAATCAGCGGGTCAGGGGTCAGAAGAACGCATTAATTCAACTTAGGATAGAACGATGAAAGAACATTGTGCTTCGTTGCCCCATCCTCATCACTTGTTATAATATCCCCGAGCACTGAACAAGGACCTTTTAAAATAGTATGTAGTTAACATGAAATCAATCTCAGTGATGATATCTGTGACTTTAAATACATTTCATTAAGAAACACATGAAGCTGTGAAAACAGTACAAATAGGTAATCAGTCTGGACTGTTTTCTGATATAGTTTTAGTAATTGTTTCCTTGGTTATAACATCATGGCATTCAACTGGATATGTTGTACTGTAAACTGTAGATGTATTTTACTGATTAAAAGCATACAAATAAGAATCACATACCTAACACTGCATAGTGAAAGAGGATGTGAGACAAAAATATAATAACCTACACACACACTTCAGGTCTGACTTCAATCAACCACCTATTCATTTGGTAATTCAATTTTCCTCCAATCTCCTGTCTCACAATGACCTCTATGCTGAAGGTATTTTTTCTCTCTTTTGCAGCTTTTTTAGGCAAATTTAACCTTCCACATATTCACTTTTTGGACTATTCTCAAACCGAGTATGTTGTGCAAAATAAATTCCCCTATGTTTTCCTTACTGCCCTCTACGTTCAGGATAAAGAGGCTCACAACTACATTTTCAAGGTAAACCCTACTTGTGTAGACCTGCTAATGGCCATCCAAGGTCAGGACCTGTGGACATGTGGTTTATTTTATTTCGTCTTTGCACACACATCCTCTGTATAGGTTGCACATTCATACTCAAAGACAGATGTTACACAGTCCATTTCACCATTTGAACGCTCCTGAGGACATACGCTGACAGAACTGAAACATGCGATAAATGTTGACGGGCACATGTTTTGGCTATGCCCACAGTTATCACCTTATTCTAGTTCTTATTAAAGACCGATCCCTTGCTGCTCTTTGGAATTCCTCTTGGTACCAAATGCAGCCAAAGCCACTCAACAAGTTATTGCATTCACCACGTTCTTTCACTTTCTGCTAGGAGGCTTAAATGGACACATCCTTCCCCACCTACTCATAATAGATGGATTCAGGAGATACTGCACTGCATTAGGCTTGAGAGGATTAGGTTCTCCCTAAGAGGTTCCCTAAAGACCTTCCATAAAACCTGGTAAGGCTTTTTAGAACTTATTGACACCCCAGCTGTCAATGAAGAAATCAACAAATAAATAATGAACTGAACACCCCCACCACCCCCTTTTTTTTATGTGTTTTATGTGATCTTCTGTGATTTCAAGTTTCTTGTTCCTTATTACATGTTTATTTTTCATTTATTCATTCATTCATTTATTTTTTTCTCTCCTTTGGTATGTACATGTTTGATTGAGGTTTCATCTGAGAGGTGAACGGACCAAGAACTGGTGTTGAGGTCTAATGGAAAGGGTGGGTAGGTGGTATTATTACTTATATACAGATAAAAAACATAAATAATCATCTTAACCCATAAAGACCCAAACAGCCAGTGTCGATCACAATCATCCACTGATCTAAACTGTTTAATACCTGTTGATCCATTAATCCTATCAATACATGTAAATAATTGGTGTAAAATACAGATTTTCATATTTTCATGGTCATCAGATAAGACCCATTTAGACGTTCAGAGGCTCCGTAGTTACCGTGGAAACACTGTCATCTTCCACAACATTGATTCACCAATAAAACCCATGGAGTTGGATCAATGATAGTGGATGGAAACACTGGGTTTTTGTTCAGTTAATGACATATTTTGGCTGAAAAAGTCACTTTTCCTCAGTTTTCTCTGGTTCTGATATAATAACCCTCAACTTTAACCTGAGCTTTTCTGAACATCTACATGGTCAGTAAATTAAATATAGGTAAATACCTATGTTTTACTGAAAATATGCAAAATGCAGAGGATAATATTATATAAATGGTGATAAGTCATTTTAGAAAGGTTAAAAAGAGAGAAAATTTGATTTGGGGAACTGCCACAAAAATAGCACTGGGTCTTTATGGGTTACTCAGTGGTTCCCAAAACCTTTAAGCTTGAGACCCAGATGATTATTTTTGTGTCTTCTCAGAATTGTCAAAAATAGACTGAGAATTACCATAATGCCTACCTTTTTTTTTTTTTTTTTTACTTTTTTTTTTTCCAAAATGAACATTATTAGTAGTCAGTTTTAACTAATGATTTTAGTCAATGTATGAACACATAATTCACACTAACATACACACACATACACAACTGACTTTCTCACCACCACAGGAACTCATTTCATTGCATTGTTTTTGTCTTTTCACTGCAAAAATCTAAATCTTACCAATCAGATTGTTCTCATTTCTAGTCAAAATATCTCATCACATTTAAAATAAGACATAATCACAAAGAAAGTAACTTTTCAGTGAGATAAAAAAAAAACAAAAAAAACTTATTTTTAGACAATAGATGTTGAAAATGTTATTTCAAGAAATCTTACCAAGATAATTTTCACTTGTTCCATTGGCAGATGTTGCTTAATTCAAGATTTTTATTTATTTATTTATTTATTTATTTATTTATTTTTTTTTTTTCTGCTTAATTCAAGCAAAAAATCTGCCAATGGAACAAGTGAAAACTATCTTGGTAAGATTTCTTGAAATATGATTTTCAACATCTATTGTCTAAAATAAGTTCTTATATCTCACTGAAAAGTTACTCTTTAGGTGATTATGTCTGATTTTAAGTGTGATGAGATATTTGGACTAGAAATGAGAAAAATACACTTGATAAGATTTAGATTTTTTCCAGTGTTTACATCTTTTATGCCATTTTCATCACTTCTCCATTTTCATCTTATTACATCATTTCTGTTTTTGTTTTTTGTCTTGCGGCACTATTTTGGTCTTCTTTTGCCTTTTACATTGTTTTTAATTTTTTTTGACTTTTTTTTTCATCATGTTACAGTCTTTTACATTTGTTTGCTCTCGTTGCATCATTTTCATCTTGTTTCATCTTTTATATCTCTTTTGTTTTGTGATGCCTGTACAATTGAAGCCTCTCCTCTGCACTTCAAATGGCCTTGGGTAAGATTTACACTTCCTCAACACTATTCATCTACTGAAAATAAACTTGAAAATGAATTTTATATCCTTGTTTGTTTTGTTGTGAAGTATTTCAGGTTACCCATAAGATTACATTTACATTTACAATAACACATGGTACATTATTATGCACTTTTGGATTTAAATGTGCAATACTGATCCTAATACATACAATGGCAGTGTATTGAAAACAGCAAAATGGGAAATTTGGCTGTGTGAGAGTACAAGGGACTGTATGTGCTTTTTTTTTTTTTTTTTTTTTTTGTACCTCTTTGAATAATATTTTCTACTTTTTAATATATTTTTTAGTCTATAACATATTCATTGAGCATGGTGCACCTGAATATGGTTGTATGCTTATACAATGAAAATAAGGAAGGTTGACTCTTGAATCAAAAATATTCACTGAGCAGGAACCTTGTAAATCTCAAATCCATTCAGTTGTCATTCAAGGTTAATTTACCACAAAAAAACTACTACAAAAACAATATTAATAAAACTCAGATCACTCGGATGACTTATACTGTAATATGTGCATATGTGGTGCCTATTTTTCAATAGTGGTATTTGTATAAGTAGGATGGTTTTCTCTTCATTTGCCTTTTCTCAGAAATATCCCTTCTCTTCTTGTTTTTCATAGACATTATTACTAACTACAAAAAAAGAAAAAAAACAAGTGAAATACAAAATATATTGTATTTTTATGATTTCTTCACAAATAAATAAATAAATAATGTAGATACAGCTCTGGAAAAAAATAAGAGACCACTGCAAATATCACTTTCTCTGATTGTACCATTTATAGGTATGTGTTTGAGTAAAATTAACTTTTTTTTTTTTATTCTCTAAACTACTGAAACCATTTCTCCCAAATTCCAAATAAAAATATTATTATTTCGAACATGTATTTGCAGAACATGACACATGGTCAAAATAAACAGATGCAGGTGTTTGCAGACCTCAAATAATGCAAAGAAAACCAGTTCATATTCATTTCTAAACAACACAATACTAATGTTGTAACGTGGGAAAAGTACAAACATCAATATTTGGTGGAATAACCCTGATTTTCAATGACAGCTTTCACGTGTCTTGGCTCTCCTCCATTGCTGCTGGATGACTTTATGCAGCTCCTGGCAGAGAAATTCAAGAAGCTCAGCAATGTTCCATGGCTTGTGTCCATTCATCTTCCTCCAGAAGTTTTCAAAGTGGGTTCAGGTCTGGAGATTGGTCTGGCCATGACAGGGTCTTCATGTGGTGGTCCGTCATCCACACTTTTATTGACCTAGCTGAGGCCAGATAGAAAAACCAGTTCTCAGAGTTTGGGAACATTGTCACAGCAGAAGTCCAGTGGTTTTCAATAATTACTTTTTGATTCCAGTTACTTTTGTGGTATTAACAGCACTGTTTTTACCACCCAGCTAGTCCTATTGTAAGAAGATAATGATGGCCACAGTGGTAGTTTTTACTTCTCCTTCTTAAATAAAACATGTTCAGGTGTTTTATTAAGTAGAATAAGGTGTGTTTGTGTTGGAATTCAACAGACACAGGAATGGAATGGCTGTCATTCATGCAGACATGCGGATTTCACAGGAAATTGCAGTGGTCTTTTAATTTTTGTCATGCATGTTTGCTTAAGTTGCAAAATAATGTATGATAAAGTGGTGGAGAGCAAGAGTAGGTACAACATAAGCTGTTTAGTGAGTGTGCAGTCCACATGTGCATGTGTGCAGAGAGTGCTGATAGGTGTGTTGGCCACGCAGCCTAATCACCTACAGCTATAGTGAGTCCAAAGTCCTCACAGCATTCGCCCCCTTTGGGTCGCTTCCACCAGCGCCAGCTCTCCTCTGAGTGCACACTTTAATTAATAATCAAGCTAATTGGATTGAGGTCCCCTATTGTGAAGGCGATGTATGGTGTGTGTGTCTGTGTGTGTGTGTGTGTGTGTGTGTGTGTGTATATATATAGCATGAGCATTGTGCACGTTTGACTGAACAAGAGTGCGTGTGTATGTGTGGTTGTTGCAACTGCATATTTGACAGAAAGCCATGCAGAGGCACTGTTCTGCTCTCCTTGTGCAAGCTAAAGATGATAGTAAAAGTTGATGGTGCTCAAGAGGCAGCGCCCATTTTATAGAAATGTCTTCCTTATAGGTTGTAAAACATGTACCTTTCGCTATCCTCCATACTCCAAAGGTACAATAAAGTGATAAAGTAGCACATTTATTACATTTATTGCATAAACACCCAAGGAAAAGCGGTGTTTTACCAGAAAGTTGATTTGATTTTAAAGCTAGATATTCCATCTATTTGAAAAGGTTGACTAGGCTGTAAATAAATTAAAGAAATTCTTAAGAACAAGTTCACGGCCACGTATTAGTCACACAAGTTAAACGTGAATTTTCAAGCTATTTTTGTTTCATAAGCCCTTACGTGTGACAGTGCTTTGTGTTTTTTTGTTTGTTTGCTTGTTTGGTTTGTCACAAAACGCCAGTGGTGACAAGGGCACCCTTGAGATGTTTTTTCCCTCCTTCAGTCTCTGCAGATATACTGTAGGGTTTGAGTCTAGTTACTTAATTTCTTTCTTCTAAGGCAGGATCAATGAGAATTTCAACTCAGTCGGTCTAATTATCGCCCTCTCATTTTACCTCTCCACTCAATGTCATTTAACCTTTTCCCCACTGTTTTTCTCCTTCCTCTTGCCTCATCATTTTGTCCTGTAAGCCTCTCCACACTCACTCTGCCCTCCACACCCTCTCTCACCCTTCTCGTCGTGGACATTTGGCAGGGAAGGCAGTGGGCGCTGCAGGCCAGTTCTCTATATTAGATGTCAGGCCTCAGATAGAGACTCAGGCCTGTGGGTAAACACTTTGACAGCTTCTACAGAAGATATTTTGTCTGTGAAATGGAGTCTGCATTACTCCAGGTGAAAAGAGACAGGAAAAGAGACAGAAAGGCACAGGAGCGAGGAGTTTTACTCTTTTACAATAGCTCAATTCCTCCAATGTAAGAAATTTAATTTGTCTGGATGGAGGACAAAAGGTAAAAATGCATTTGCAAGATGATGTCTTTTTACATTTTTGGTATAATTTGTTGTGACAGCAAAGAATTTCAATTCATTATAGAGCATTATCTTGCCTTTTTTGTAGAACTATTATACAGTAAAGGGTGATTAGTGCATTTAGACAAATCCTAAAGAAATTTGAATGATAAGTTATTGTAACAAGCAATTAAAATTCCTACCACAGGAATATTTTAGTACAATTCATTCAGTAACGACTAAATACATTAACTTATATGATATGGTTATGTGAGAATACATTATGATAAAAAATGAATATCCCAAAAGCACAAGGCTGTGAAAGTCAGGTATATATAAGGATTTCATCATCTTCCCTGTATATGTGGTACTAAAAATCCTGAGCATACGATATGTACATGGGTGTGTGTGAGGGGAGGAAGGGGAGGGCGTACAGGAAGATTTCTTGGATGCATGAGCTTCAGTATGGCAAATTAAATTTGAATGCAAATGCAGCTGTATTTCTTGACAGTCGGTGATAAAAACCCTATTATGTTTAATGATATGCTTTGTGAATGTGCATGAGTGGAGAGTGGTCTGCAACTCAGGGGGCCATCTTCAAAAGTCTGCCTACACCCTCTATGTGGTGGCTTTTAACAATGATGGTGCACAAATGTGAGAATGCACCCTAGTATCTGCAGGTTTTTGAGACTATAAAGTTTGCAACGCAGCACCTTCTGTAATAATACAGCTGCACCAGAAAGCGAGAAATTTTCTCCAAAAAAAAAAAAAAAATGTTACATTTAGCCAGACCTCTGAAGAATTCAAAGAAAGCCTTAATATCACTTTTGAATAGCGCAGCTGAAGTCATGTCCTTCACAGTCTTTCATATTTTTTTTTCGGCAGGTTTCCATGGTGCTCTGTGAGTTTTACAGCATAGTGATCTTTCACATATTTTCGATTCCAACAACATGGCATTGAAGCTTTTTGTTGAATGCATTTATTGAGTAAGATGTCTTATTTGTCATACCTAGAGGTGTGAGGGGGAGAAACAGGGGGTGTTTTATTTAATACTACTTAGGATGTGGCTTTCCAAGAGGAAAGCGTAAAAGCATCATGTTTTTCCTCTGCCTTCTTTGCTGTGTGCCAATATAGCGTATTTGCAGCGTGGGTGTGTGCCCATGTGTGCATCTAAAATATGAGCTGGTTGTCTTAATGAGGGAGTGAGTGTTTAGTGACCTGTCCATTCACAGCCTATTGATTTGGTTTGATGTCTCTGTAAACAGCCAAGCACTTTGTGGAGATGCAGAGCAGGAAAGATCATAAAAACAGGCGCATCATTCATCGCACAAACATACTCGTTATGTCACCACATGGCTGCACACAGGCACCAAATCCATTTCTTAAAAACAGTCCAGTGGTTTCCAAAGTCCACCCACAACTGTAGTTAAAAGTAATGACAGTTTCCAAAAGATTCATGTTTTTTATTACTTTAAATGATTGTATGAATCTGTCTTTTTTTTGTAGGTGCAAAATGTAACATTTGCAGATGCTTGTGTACTTACGTGGGCCTGGTGTTGGAGTACGTGTTGAAAAAGGAGCCAGATGTCGTTCATACGGTTCTAAGCCAACTGTAGCTAATGTTGCACCGTGTTGCTGTTGTAGAGAAGCAGAAGTAAAGCACTGAGGCACAAAGGGGTCAGTACATTAACAAACCGTGATTTCCAGTCTACCGGAAACATCTTGAACAGTAGAATTTTATATTTCATCACTATATTGCTTACAGTCTTTGTCTATTTATAAATAAATGTTTGAATTTCCTTTAACTAAAAACAAAAAACCAAGGGGTGAGTATAATGATTTCTGTCGTACAAAAGACACAAATCGTCTGCGTAAGTCAGTGTGGCTGTTATCACAGTGGACATCCAAGACTGAAGGAGAACCTTCTCATTTTTACGGTGCTTTATTATCTGTTCACACTAAAGCTAATAAAACACGGAAATTTGATTGCATATGTTACATATTGTGTCTTTAAGGCACCTTAGGTTTACTGCCATCCACAATTCACATCCTCTCTAATAAACTTGAAAATAACATATATGCAGAATACTGAATCTCAGGCTACGACTCCAGCCAAAAAACAAGAATAAAATATCATCAGCATGCGTCATCAGCCTGTGCTGCTGAAGTTATCAGTAATGATGCTAAGCTAATAATCACGCTGTAACATAAGTGGGATTTCCAATAAAGTCATAGTGAAGGACTAGGGAAAGAATATGGACCCAGACATGACTCTGGAAGAGGACAGTTATGGTTAGGAAGCTTGAGGTTAATATTTTTCTTACACATCATCTGTTTTGATCAATGCGTTGCCAGTTTTCTGGTCATAAGTTGTAACAGCCCTCGCACTACGACAGGATCACCTTACATTTTTTTGACAACATAACAGTTTTTCCCAGGTTACCTTAAGTGGTGTCAAACCAGACAGTACAGGCAGTGGATCTTTACAAAATGGTCATTTATCCTTTACAGCAGTTTAAACCTCAGCTGTGAAAACACTCTTGCAACTTCTATTTATTTATTTATTTATTTATACATACTTTTTTTATTAAGCGTGTTCTACTTATGTAACATCACTTTCTGAAGGACTTAGCAGCACATAGCAGTGAGGTTGCAGGTTACACCATCCTTGTCCACCCTTTACAATTCTACATGTCAACCAATGCTTTAAAAATGTGAAAAATGTACAAAAAAAATAAATAAATATTTGAGCTACCAAAGATTCCACGGACCCACTCCCTCTCTAAATACAAAAGGATAATTCTAAGGTAACACGCATTTTAAGATGATGATACACTGATGAAAACGTAATTGTGAATATGATATTACATTTCTGCAAATCTAATACACGCTGAACCTTGAAGAAAGAAAAAGAAAAAAGAATTAAAATAGATTAAAACTGTCACAGAAACATTCTTGATATGTGTGATTCTATACAACGTTAAGGAGTATGACAGCTTCAGCTGGAAATAAAAGCTTGTTTCTGCCAGCAGTTTTTTTTTTCTCAAAATAGATGGTTCTATATTCATTTGACATAAATAACAAATTCGAAATTGCACATGTAAACAAATAGAGAGAATAAATGTGGTTGTTACTTTGCTTTGAAAATATGAAGTAGATTTATTTTTTTTTGAATCTTTAATACTTATTACTCTAGTCTTGATAAACTGGACTGTATGGTAATACCCACCTGACAAAATCCATGAGAGTGATTTATTAAGGTGTATTTTTTTGCAGCTTTGTCCTGTGGTGGGGTTTGGGGGCTCGCTCCAACCAGGTGGAATGAGAACAAACAAGCTGTCAGAAGTAATCATGTCTCCCAGATTCTGCACATGTGAATGCACCAACATATCTGTCCATCAGCACCCCAGAGCCACTGGCCGCAGTCTGGGGCCTCCGGGGCCCCATCACAGACAGGAGAAGGGTTGGCACAGATGAGAGCTGCTGTCTTTATGTGCCACAGGAGAGGAAATTAAGCCATTTTTACCATTTATCTTGCCATACTTGCCCAGGATGGGCTGTGGTGAGCTGTGTAGTTTTAGAATTTGACGTCCTCATTCATATAACAGGATGCAAGCAGATAAAACAGCCCTAGCTTTCATAACGTTCACTGTCTTCAAACATCATCCTAATCCACATTACCATATATAAAACATACCGTGCACCAATGAACAGTGTTTCTTAACAGCT
The DNA here is from genome assembly GCA_037367295.1 of Apogon hyalosoma. Taxonomy (NCBI): domain Eukaryota; kingdom Metazoa; phylum Chordata; class Actinopteri; order Kurtiformes; family Apogonidae; genus Apogon; species Apogon hyalosoma. The sequence continues at coordinate 31,157,371 of JAPQRP010000024.1, read as the reverse complement.
GAGCCTTAATTTGAAGCTGTATTTTATTTTACAAAATCACTTCAATGCAGGTCTCTGAACAAATTTAAATTATTTATTGTTCCGGTTCATTATTTTGTATTACTGTATTTGTGTTTGCTTCCAAACCAGTAAAAGTTTAGGAAAGGACTGCAGAGAGTGAAAAATGAAATGGAGTGGAATAAATATGCTTCCCTGCTAAACCCATGAGGGAATGTCCCTCTCTCAAAACCTGTTTACCAGCAAAAACATGAGCACTCTTTCTAGTTTTAATCCTCTCCTTTTGAATGACAGGATTATTTTTTGTGGCGAGAAAACATTTTAGATAAGTATCACTATCTCTTCTTCCATCAGTCCAACTGCAGGTTATTGAATATCCCAGTGGAGGGGAAAAACTAATTACGAAACGTGTCTGGCTAAGAGAGTTATCTGCGAGATAGCCTGCAGTGCAGCCATGTTTTAGCCCTTTTGTTTTTTTGTTGTGCAAACTAATTAGTTTTTTTTTCTCTTTTTTTATTGGAGAAATACTCAGCTGCTCCCCAAACTAGTAATGACCTTCCATCGGAATTATGACACCGGCAGATGTAAAGCTTTTGATTAAGCCCATTTACATGGAGCCCGCACTAGTTGAGACGTTCAGCTCTGATGCTCAGGATTATAAGTCCCATTCTGTTTCGCCGTAGGTGGAGTGCTTTTCCAAATTGCTTTCATTATGAATACTAAATCTCTTCCTAAACTTTGATGAAACCTTGAGATGATAGATTTACTTGGTTTCCTTTTCAGAGCAATTTCTTACAAACTTTGTTAAGAAACTATTAGTTGTGCATGTAAGTTTGTTTGCAAGTCATTACTATACTAATTTGAGTTACATATTAACTCAGCTCTCTATTTAAAAACTGAAATTGACTTGGCTGAAGTAGTGTGGATATCCCGTATTAGTTCGGTATTTTGGTCCTTAACTTTGGGATAAAACAATACAATTAACCGCTCTAGCGGATGACTGCCCAAATCCCCAAAATGTGCTACATGTTATTTTATTCAGCCAGCTCACATCAAATTGATCATTATGTAAATGTTAAATACGTACAGCAAAGTTTGGTGTCTCAGCTCTCACCACAGTCCTCCCCAAAAGGAACCATGCTTCAAATGTGGGCAGTGATAATACTAACTTCTCCCCTGTGGGGGGTTTAGAGTGCACAGGTGGGTGGTGGGGAAGATGTAGAGCTTTGAAATGTTGCAGCATGACAACAGGTGTGCAAGCAAGCATGGCTGCTGGAGCACAGGTGTCACTTCATTGATGCAAGTTAAAAAGTTAAATTGACGAGTTTAACATCAAATGATTTACTCAATGTATGTTAAAGCAAGTCAAAGTAATTAAAATGTTTGAAGAGTAATGTAGATATTATTACACCTTATGTTAAACAGAAAATCAAGAAAAGCCCCTTCCTGATGGATTTATTTTCAATTCTGGAAATAAATATAGTAGTGATAAATACTAGGGAGTATTTCCTTTTGTCAGATTCGCTGTTTGATATGACAGAAAAAGTCATCACAATATTGAACACTAAGAAATATTGCTGTATTTGTTACTAACCCAACATTGACTTTCTCTGTAACCTAAACATGTGAGTTTGATATTTAAATAAATGCAGCTGACTATACTACAGGGTGGATGAAAAGTACCAAGGCATTAAAAATTGGTAATAAAATCCATATTCCCATTACAAATTTATTGAGACAAATAATACATGTTCTTCGCTACATGGGAAAATGAAAGTAAATCTTCATATTTCAACATATGCACCAGTGGCATCGACCAGTTTCCTCAAACAGCCAGGGATGGAATGAACAACCCTCTGAAGGACATCATCTGGGATATCAGTGAGAACCTCCTGAATCCGTGAAATAAGACAATAAGAAAACAAGAAATCCCCATTAGCGTTGTCTGTTTAAAGAATGTTTTCATCATGACTTCAGTGACATTAAAAATTCTATAAGCAATTTCTAATGCGTAGTTACTTTTCACCTTCCCTGTAAAACAACTATTGGTCGCATCTGACATACAGTCGTGGAGAAAATTATTAGACCATCAAAATTCATCAAAAACAATGGTTATGCAATCAAGTCCTAACTCCTGTGTGTATCATGTGACTAAAACAGACAGAAAAGAAAACATGGAATGCCTAAAAGCATTATTTTTGTCAGTACAATGCCTTATTGATGCAAGAACTGAAGTGATTTTGGTTATTGTCAAGAAAACATGAGAAATGGCTAGATATCAGCTCTGAAATTAAACTCTTATGAGCGATTTTTGTTTTAATCATTATATTTGTCCAAACAAATGTACCTTTAATTGTACCAGGCATTACAATGAACAAGAAACTGAAGAAAACAAGGGTGGTCTAGTAATTTTTTCCGTGACTGTAGATGAAGAAATTGAAAGAACTTCAGATGTTTACCAACCAACAGGGCTGACAAAAGTCCAAGATCAGGACCTGTCTTTGAAGAAAAGGAGCAAAAATGGAACAGAATAAAAGACTAAAATATTGGCCTAACTGTTTTGCCTTGCCCTATATTCTACGGAGAGAAAAGAAATGGAAAGAAAAGGGGGGAGGCTGTCTGTGAAAAAACAGGAGGAATAAAAAGTGTTCTGTCTGTTTGTGCCACAGGACCTCACCCTGGGGACTTATCTTCCGTGCCCGTGTTGCTGATCCGTTAATGGCTGGCATCATAACTCTCTGCGCAGAGGCTGTTTGCTGCGGTTTCTGTCACAGGTTCATCATTACGCTGATAGCTTAACACTCGGCAAGGAAACAAAGTAGCCTCCCACTAGTGTAGATCAATCCTTTGACTCCAGGAGGAACCATGGGAGTGTATCCACAGCACTAATACAATCCACTGAGAGGATCCGAGAAGGTACAGTATAAAAAGCAATTGAGTGCACACTGTAGCACTAATAAATTGCTTTGGACCGGGGTACGGTTTTTATGACTGGCTACAGTTTTCTACAACCAAAATGATTAAACCAAGTAACATATAATTATAGGATTTATATTCACACAAATAATTTTATGTGTTTCTTATCACACTATGTCCTTTTTCATTTCTGTCGCAAGGGTTTTAAGATTGCTACAAAAGAAAAAACTTTGGACGGAAGCTGCAACACTTAAAGGTCGAGTGTGTGAGATTTAGGGGGCTCTAATTACAGAAATGGAATGTAAAATTCATAATTATGTTTTGATTGGTGAGTAATCAAGCCTCTTGTTTTGCCGTGATGTTATTTACAGTTTCTGAGTCCACTTGCGTTCATTACTCCGTATTCAGTACCCCGCAGTACTGTGTTTTTCAAGTTCATCCAGTACTCATTCTACCAGTTTCCATGTGACGATAAAGAGAAGAGGAAGCGGTGAAGTTGGTGAGGTTACAGTTCTTCAGTTTAGTTCAGTTCAGTTTAGTTCAGTTTATTACCCCGCCCCCAGAAGGGGAGGCGAGGGTATTGTTTTTGGTTGTTTTTTTTTTTGTCTGTTGGTCTGTTTGTGCGTTTGTTTGTCAGCAACTTTACGCAAAAACTACCTGATGAATTTCCATGAAATTTTCAGGATAGGTGCGAGGTGGTCCAGAATAGATCCCATTAAATTTTAGTGAATGTAGGTCAAAGGTCAAGGTCACTAAAAATGTGTTTTCGCAATGATAAGAGATAGGGCAAATCAGGTAAAACGTTTGCGAGGGGTGGGGTTTGTTGTGCCTGGCATCACTTGTTTTGAATGTGCAACAAAACGAAGTAATCCTACTTTGGTCCTTAGAAATAAAGCACATTGCAAGAAAACATGAAAAACCTATACATATACATTAAAAAACAAAATATGATTTCATTTGCATATTGAAAAAGGAGAAAAAAAGAAAAGATTTGTTATAACCAACGTTAAAGTTTCTACTACATGTGCCAAATTGCATCTTTATGGATTTCCCTGATATAGAACAAGGCTTTTATGAGGTGTTTCACATCCTCACACATCATGTTTTATTTGTCACCTTTGTATCTGCAATGTCCAGCTCAGGGGAAGATAAATAAAGAAATAATTTATGTCAACGCAGGCCCGGTTAGGGGATGGACACAACTGAGCAAGAGGTGGCCGATGCACTGCTGTAAAAGCTGGGTACCATAGTATTTTAGGCACACGCACAAAAAAGAAGAAAAAAAACCCACTGTCACTTTGATTGTATGCTATATCTCGATTATCTTCATCATTTTATTCAGCACTAATTCTGCTGTGTCCGTCTCCTAAATGAGTCCCTGCAGGCATCGATCTACTGCAAGTAAAACACTGACTATGGAAAATTGCACTAATCATGAGTTAAATAAATGAATTTAGCCCCTTCTAAACCCAATCTGGTGTCTCACTGAAGAAAGGCGCTTCAGTAAACGAACATACAGGCTCCACCATTGTTGATTGTTAGGACTTAGAAATTAGTTTTAAAGCACCATGACATCAGACTTAAGATTTGGATAGAAGCGTCAAGTATTATTTTATAGTGTTTTAGAACCAATTTTCTTTTCATTTCCTTTTTTCCCATTTGTTAGCAGGTGGAATACAGCATTAAGTTGCATTACCATCACCTATTATGCTGCAATATGGAAAAGAGTTAATATCCCCTTGATTAAAAAGTCTTGAATGGACAAAAACAGACTACAGTCAGATACTTCACTGCTTCATAGTCAGTTGGTTGCAGTCTCCGACATCACCATCAGATGTCACTAAATCTTACACATTGGACCTTTAAAGTTCCACTACACAGAAATCAGAGGGAAAATGACAGAATCAAAAACAGAGATCCTTCCTGCAGCTCTCCCTGGTTTATCCTAAATATAGGCTGAATGTAAAAGAAAGCCACAGATTCCATTACATGTCTGGCATATTATACGAGTTCAACATTTAAGTTTCTATCATTTTATTGCATTTTTTTGCAACTCACTTTGTTATCATTGCAGGGAAATTCAATTTCTGCAATCTACCCATTTTAATACATACGCAGCACCTAGCATTAGCCTTAGTAATTAGCATTTGCATATTAGCTCACGTTATGAGCAGTGCACTGCCACTGAAGCCACTCGGGGACCGACTCTAGATCTTCATCAGCACCGTGGTCAAGGGTGACTGGAGAATTAACCAATATGTACCTGGATTTAATGGTGCGAGAAACCAGAAGACCCAAAGAAAACTCGTGCAGGTGAACTCAACATAAAAAAGCTGTGATCTGCCGAGAACTGGCCCCGAACCCTTTCAGCTGTGAGATGGAAGTACTAGAAAAAAGCAAAGTTATGTGACTTTTTTTTTTTTTTAAACATGTAAACATAATCTCTGTAAGGATAATATTAATAGCATATTTAATATATAACTGCTTTTTGTTTAATTATTATTTTATTTCATTATTTAACAAAAAATAATATATATCAATTTCATATATATGTACAAAAGTTTCTGTCTCATACACACTTATGACATGTTACCGCTACGTGGAACTGGCTCAACTTGTGTGCCAGTTACTATTCCTGGAGATCGCTTCTATTACAGGATATTACCGACTTTAGAGTACCTGGACGTCATAGCAATGCTGCACGTAACTTCTGTGACATCTACTCATGGAGTTGCTGATAAACGCCCTCGTTGCGCGTTGCCCCTTCAAGCTCACACTGAATCTTTTCATCAGCCACCAAGGACAGAAATGTCTGAACCTCCTCGACTAACCACGCTGTCATTTTGTGGGCTGTCATCATAGTCTACCGGTGTATTTACTGCAAACTTCCAAATCTTTTTTATTTTTAAATGTCACGCATTGATGACACAATAACAGAGACAACTCTCTGACCAATCAGTGGTCTGCAGTGTTTACATGTCAAATTTTAGTATCTCTTCACACATGTTGGAACCTCAGCCAAGCAAGTACTAAAAAACTAGTTCCGGGTTCCAGGTTCTTTAACGTAATCAAAATACAAAAAGGCAGAGTCGAGTCGAGTCGAGCCAGTACCATGTAGTGGAAACGTGGCATTAGTAGACCCCCTTGGTAGATTTCACAGCACGCAGACACTTTTTGTAGTTATACGTCTTTTTTAATTCTCTTCTTTGAATTTCCCCCTTTCTTCCTTGCAAAAGATTTCTTGTCCTGCAATATTCTTGCCCCACCTTGCGCGTACAAGTCTTTTAAGATCCACAGGTTTTCGGTGGTGCTGGGCCGTTCCAAAACCTTAAATTGAGGTCGCCCATAGTAGATTTTGAAGTGAATTTCATATCATTATCCTGTTGTAGATCCATCATCTTAAATTTAAACTTTTTAAGGACTGCTTCCAGAATGCTGGTATTTGGTGAAACCCATTCTTTCCTCTACCTGTGTAGTTCTGTTTTCTTTCAACAACATGACCCCAAAGCATTGTAGATCCACACCATGGTAAACTGTTGACAATGTGTTTGTTTGTTTGTTTTTTTATGAAATGCTGCTCCTTTTTTCTATGAACATACCTTTGGAGATGGTGACTGTTGAATTCTATTTTAACTTCATCTGCCCAAAGCACTTGTTCATAAACCTTGTCAGGCTTCTGTAGATGTTCTACTGCTTTAGATTATATAATAAGGATGTAGTACGGTTTTCTACTACAGACTCGCAGTGGAATGCTGCATCTCCACTCCCGAATTTACTAAATCTTCCTTCAGTTTTTTTGCAGTCAAATCAGGGTTTTGATTAGCTACTCTGATCCGCTTACAGGCAGATCCCTCTGAGAGCTTTCTTGATCTTCCAGATGTCATCTTGACCTGCACAGTTCCCCTCAACTGCCATCTTTTAATTATATTTCACACTGTGGAAAATGCAAGCTGAAAACGCTGCTCTGTCTTGTTGTAGCCTTCCCCTGCTCTGTGGGCATCAACAACTTTGATTTTCAGAGTCTTAAACAGATGCTTAGAGGATCCCATGGTTGCGGAGTGTTTGCACAAGGTTAGAAGAGAAATCAGGACCAGTTGACATTTCCTGATGACAATTGTTGACTTGCTTAGAGAGCTGATTGGAATAGAAGAGAGACTAGATTAGAATAGAATTGTAAAATCTTGTATAAAGAAAAGAGATGTGAGAATATTTACATGCAACAACTGTGAATTTATTCTTTATGTTAATGTTCTTTTTATTTAATTAAACATAATTGCATTAATATTGCAGGCAATATTGTCCTTTTCCTACACTCTTCAGAGACTGTGTTTGCCACTTTTCAATTAAAAAAATCTATTTTTTAATGGTTGCTCAAATTTTTCATACAATTGTATTGTCTATACAATCTGCACTAAGTGTTCCACGGTGAATGCACTGTGAAAAAAGGTGTCCAAGAATGGGGTGAAGTCTATGCATTTTACAGATATACAAATGACAATAATGAGTAAGTGTGTAAAATTACCATTTTACTGCTCACAAGTGAGTGTTTATTATGTAAAGAGTGATTTCATACATGGCTGACAAATTCTTGGCAGTGATTAGTCCTCACAGCTGTCAATCACCTGGTTTTATTCAATCCTCTCTGAAAAGATCTGTGATTGGTTAAAGTTTACATCACAGGCCTGATTTTCAAAAGCCTGAAAACAGAGACAACAGATGGTGCAGAGGATGAGTTTCCTCTTAAATTACAGTATGCAGAATCCCTGTTATGAATTTGATGCTCACTAATGTCAAAACAATACACCCTGCTGAAGCTTTAATGTCCTTGTGCTGTCTAACCTGTATTGTCTTAATCTTTTTGGATGGAACCTTCATTAATTGATACAAATCCTCACTTTGCTTGTTTCATTGTTGCTAATGAATGCGATGTTCCTGCAATAATTTATGCCATTTTAAAAAACACAAGTCTTTCCAGTCTTGAAGATGCTTTGTTCCCTTGCTTCATCAATTGTACTGACAGGGGACTCCTAGGCATTCTAACCTGTATGGGTCACTCACCCTTGTCATATGAGATTTGTTAAGGTGATTAAGTCCACATGGCAGTCACCTGAGAGTCTGTGCAGAGTCTGTCCTTTCTTATGCTCTGTTGTACACTGGAGATTTTACGTGGACATTTTACAGGAGATAGTTTCCAGGGCACTTTGGGATGAGGCTTGTCAGTTGCTATCACATTTGGCTTAAGAGGTACTGCTATTAGTGCCCTGTTCTCAGCAGGGTCAGTGCCTTTACAATGGTTTCCCTCTGCACTTATAACGATTGCTAGGTTTGTCTGGTCTGTCATTGCAGTATGGGCAGACCTGGGTCCTCTCAGAGGACAAGACCCTTTATACGAAATGCAATTATACACATGTTGTAAGTCTGTAACATAGTTCATATGTGAGGGCTAGAATGATACAGTTCTGTCTCTGTCTGGCTGGTTTATTATCAAGTTAAGTACCTCCTAATACTTGATTTCACCCAGGCGACTTATGCATGAAGCAACTGATATTCTGGAGCTGTGGTGCCTTCTTAGAATATTCTCTTTCAGTGCAGTTGCTAAGTAAAGCACATCTGTACTGTTCTGGTCTGTAAATCACTGGTTAGAGAGCCTAGAGACTATTCATGTTGTCAATGAAGCTTGCAGAAGTGAAAGGCAACAGAGAGAGTTTCTGTCGCAAATCTCATCCTCTCCTGACACCTGTCATCATTCACTTTTTTTTTTTTTTTGCAGAAGAAGAGCAGTTTCATTCTGTGGACCCAGGAAGAAAATAGTATTGAATAACCCCCTTGGTCAAATATTTTTTGAGGAACTTCAGGCGGTGTGATAAATTAGGTAGCCCTGTAGATCGATAGCACCTTCTTTCTTCATAGTTCAGGGCTAGAGAGAAGTCCATTAAGTTCATCACACTGACTGGCTGTAATTTCAAGGTAAGAAAAAAGTAATGTGAAGGCTGGAGTGTGTATTTTTAAGTACATGTGTGAATGTATGTGGGTTTGGGTATGTTTTGCCCTCGTCAATTCTGTCTATCAAATGCACATTTAATTGAATCCCAGCTCTGGTTCTTGAGTTCAGCTTTGTCAATATTCAATACATTATTTATCATTACTGGATTGTTTTGTGGAATGACTATCTGCAAAACAACCTTCTAATACCCATTAATTAAAAAAAAAAAGAAAAAAACTATGAAACTACTTTATCATAGATTTTAAGTCCTAATTTATTCACATTATTATAATTATTAACCTTTGACTTATGTCTTTGTTGTTATACAAAAGTAAGTGTCATTAATAGGTTTTACTAAACCAAAACTCATGTAATATTGATGTTTTTTTCTTAAGCATGCAGGATGTTTTAGGTCAATGAACTGCTTTAATTGATATGTGTTAATTGCCATTGTTTTTTCAAGAAAAACCTTTGAAACTGGAAAATAGATAAATATGTAACAAATCAAAAGATCTCATGTGCAATAAAGAACAAATGAATTAACTAATAAAAGCATGAGTCCGTGATGGTTTAAATGGTGGTGTATTGCCATGGTAGCATTCTGACAAGGATATGTCTAACCACAAGGATGGTAGAAGTTAATAAGGGGGAAAAAAGTGATTGATGGTAATTACAAATTCTATCATCCTCTCAACATAATACTTCTTAAGAACACTGCATGCAGCTTGATTAAGTTTTAAAGTATGTGTTTTCATCAAGTATTCACAAAGTCATTCATTCATTTCTTTTCCATAACCAACCACTCAGTCCTCTTTAGAGGCTGTAGCCTATCCCAGCTGATAATGGGGCCAGGTTGGGGTACGCCCTGGACATGTCTCCAGTTCATTGTAGATTTAGATATAGATGCAAAAGTAAAGAAATACTCTCACATTCACACCTATGCATGATTCAGAGTGCCAGTTGATTGATTAAGGTACATATCAACTGTGTGAGGAAGACAAAGAGATCATGCAAACTCCACACAGAAAGACAGCACTGGGTTGTAAATCCAGAACTTTACAGTGGTGGCCACCATATCACATTCACAAAGTCTGTTCAGTTTAATGCTGGAAAGCTGAAGGGGAAACACTGTAACGCTGATGCACCATTAAGGTCAACACAGCTGTAGCTGTATTTAAATCTAATGAATGTGTGTCAGAATAAACCACCATAGTCCTACCGTACAGGGTTTCTCCCCGTGTAAACATCATTATATTGTACATGTCCTTTCATGTCATGTGTTCCTTTTCCGTGTTGTCATTTAGATAGTGTCCGTGTTGGCCTATAGATGTGATGCACACGTGAAACTCAAGAAAAAATGGCATCTTGTCATTTGCTTTTACATAGGCTCTGTTCTAACTGTCCAACTCTTGGCATGCTAATGGCTGAGAGTCTTAATTAAAATGTCAAGGTGGCGTGATGTCCCATTAAGGCTCCCCTCCCCTCCTCATGCCTTTTCTGCTTCTGATCCTCCCTAGGGACCTATTAAGCCCAGGCCAAAATGATTGAAGTTCAAAGAGGTGAGCCCGAAGGTTGGGCGCTCATTGCTTCACGCTTCGCCGTCGTCCCAGCATCCTCCAACCCTGACCTTTAGCAAGACAGCCGTCCCCGCTAATGTGCTCGCATATCTAATAAGAAAAGGCTTTAGACTCAGACCTCCCTGTCAGCCATGTATGCGATAATGCCACCAACCGTAGCACACCCTCCTCCTCCAACACAAATTCACACTGACTAAACAAAAAACAGGCAAAGTAATTTGTCGAGCTCTCCCGTCTCTCATTGCGTGATCATTCTTTGGTACTCTGAATCTTTTTGATTCACCTTTGGCACTTTCTCTTTAGCTCTCAAGCTGTCTTTTTCTTTTCTTTACCTGTTTTGTCTCTCCCTGTCTTCCTTCCTCTCAGGAAAGGTTATTGGAAAGGACAGGGCAGTGCCTGCTTTTCATAACAGGCTCCTGTGGCTGTCACAGAGTGGCAGGGCCATTCTAATGAGCCTCTCTCCCACACACATGTAATGGTGCTACGATCCCATGGATCAGATTATAAGACAGTGCCAATAATATTTATGTTATTTAAATGAGCTAACATAAGATGTCACCGAGCAATTTGGTCAGGAATGTGAAGAACTGAAGTGACTCCTGGGTAGAGCCACCCAACAGCTCTCACTGGTGCAGTACTTCACCTGAGAACATTCTGTCATGTGGTCAAATGTAATCTTTCTTCTTTCATCTTTAATAGAAGGGACATTACTGACCCCCCACATTCAAGGCAGCACTGGCATTCAGCTAATTGACTTGTGTCCATGCATTTATGTGGGCAGTGCTGTTTCCCTTGAGAACTGTGGTAAAGTAGGCGAGAAGGGTTGTGTTAATGATGTTGTACATGTTTGTGCATGAGAGTATACATGTGTCAGTGTATGTCAGTATATTTTACAATATGGGGACATAGATCTGTTTACACATTGACCTGTGGGGTCTTGGCTCATTAAGCATGTGGATTAAGAGTTGTCTTAAAGCGGTGTATGACTTTAATTACACATCTGGTAAAAAAAAAAAAAAAAAAGATTATGTGAAAACCCGCTCAATATATCGGTACAAGTACTTATTTATCTGCGAAATGCAGTAAGACATGATGAAACACCCGATTCAGATATAAATTCGCATCCTTTTCATGTGGCGTCATTTTTGAAAACAAGGGCGAGATTTGGGGGAAGACCAAAACAAACATGGTGACAACAAGTAATGGAAGCGTGTCCGTTAACGGGTCCGAAGAAATGGAAGGAATCACTGCGAGTAATTGTCATCTTACAATATGGGGTGTGTGATCACAGAAAACATCAGTTGCTGCTGCGTGGAATTCCTATTTCTGTAATACATTTTGCGACAAAATTTCCGAAAAAGGCTCGAGTGATGTTTCGGGTTGTTATGTAAACAAGCAGACTGTGTTTATGATGAAGTCGTCTTTGAAGGGAGAGAAGTGATTCAGGTACATAAACACGGAAAGTCTTAATGGATTACTGATAATTAGGCTATCACTGCGGTTTTACAAATTTGAGAAAAAAATTTGTGGTAAAAGTCATACGCTGCTTTAAGGTTAAGGTTTGGCATTTTGTTTTTTGGGTAACCCCTCTATTCCACGGGGCTGTCATTATGAAACATAGCGACCAGAGCAGGTTACAGCCACACAGTGCTTATGATTCCATCAGACATGTCGTAGCACATTTCAAAGGTGTCCCAGAAACAGCTTGGCACGTTGCTTCACTAAAAATACACATCCAATCTATTTCTGACAGAGTTCACGTCAAGATGCACAGAGCAAATGAGATGGGAAAGGCAGGCAAAAAAAAAAAAAAGAGCATAGATCATCAGGTCAATTTTCAAAATACCCACTGCACCTTCTGTTCACATAAAAATGCGTCTCTTGTGTGAGATTGAATATGAGGTTATTTTTTCAACTGTCCACTTAATGAGGACACAGGAAATTTGCTTCTTGAAGAGCTGATGGACATTTGTATTGATTTCGTTTCTGTTGGCTCATTATGAATACAATGACTAACTTGTTTTTTTAGGGAGGGATTTTTTGTCGTGGCAAGTTTTATTTTTGAAGCCTGAGAAAAACTAAGATTGAGATGTAAAAGAACCTTGATTTTATGATGAATTGCATTTTTCATGTCTCAGCTACAGCTTTATTTTATGGTGCCTCTAAACCCGTGAGGTTTGAGCACTTTATGAATAAATATGCAAAATAATTGCATGGATTAATGCACTTTTAACAATTAAAACACAGCCACAAAAATTTGGTTCTTTGATTCATGTTGTTCATAAGTGATCTTTCTTTTGGAATCTTGAAAAACAGCATTTCGCACCAGTGAGACAGACAAAAAACAAAAAAGGAAAAACTCTGCAGCACAAAAATTACAGTCAAAGGACAGAATCAGGAGGTCAACAAAATCAGACTCTGCAGAAACTGTGCAGAAATCAGAGAAAAATCATGTTTGAGCCATAATGCAGTACAGTCACAAGAAAGACCAGTAAGTTAAGTCAATGTAATGTCCCCTAATCACATAGAAACCCAATATTTGTGTGATTGTGTGCGAGACATGGTGTGCACACACTACTTGTAACAGAGTGTTGATCGTCACCACAATTACAGCATGTAGAAAGTGCTCAAACACACACAATTCTTGTGCTCCACATGTCTACAACCTTTAGGACCTTCCAACCTTCCCTCTTGACCTCCCCAGAGACAATTATCCTCAACCAGCAGCCCGCCCCCCCACCCACCCTCTTAATGGCTGTGGGTGGGATGGGGTCAAGGTAATCACTGGGCCATGAATATTTGTACCCACTTACTTCATCAGTGTGAGATTACCAACAGGGAAATCAATGAGCAGTGCCCTAATGAAGGATCTACTCTTGTGCCCAATGGACCTGTTAGTTTTTATCTTTTCTCCTAATATAGTATCAATGAGGTCCCCAGATACTTTGGCTTACATATCATATAGTATTTGACATTGGTGTGTGGTACAAATGCAGTCATGTAGAGACAAAGGTAGACTATGGATGGTTCCTTTGCAAGTTCAAGCAGTCAAGCTAAAGTTGATGTGTTCATACTACACACCGAGCAGCGGGGTATCTTTCATTAGCAATCAAGCAGAACATGCTTTTACAATTGAGTGGGCCATGTTACATTCATGGTGTAAAACAACAATGTACAGTGTCAATAAAAATAATGTAACTCTGAGAATGTTATTATGGAATAATATCAGTGTTTTATGGTAGTGAGAGTTGCATTTGTTCAAATGATCTCTGCTGAAATAACCCAGTAAACACTGACACATTGTCACTGAGCACAAGCTCTTGTAAACTTCACCAAATTTGTGGGTTTTGCAGAGCTGTGCATGATAAATATCTCATAAACAAAGACGGTACAGAAATATAGCTACAGGAATCCCTAAATTAGGTCTGTGTAAAAGTTGTGATTTATATTTTCTGTATCTTTTTTCCATACTACTGTTCTCCGGTATGTGATGCACATATGAGCACATGCATGCAGACGTAGTACAGTATATGCATGAATAAAAACTCACACCTAGATGGACACACACTCATGCACGGTTTCCCTCACATGCACAATGCACACACATACATTCAGATACATAGGCAAACACACAGAACTGCTTGGCCCTCGGTCTGCCGCGCTCCAGCGACCCTATCTTATTAAAGCCTGTCAGCATAGCTAGCACTATCATAAGCTTTTTATTATTGACTCGGAAAATATGATAATTTGGAAATCACAGGCCGCCTCCTAAAGACTCCACCGTCACTTTCAATTTTAGCTGCTCTCCCTTCTTTTAATGGGAATGATGAGATAGCAGGAACTTCACAAGCTTCATGAGTTACACACTTTCTCCCTTCTCCCCAGTATATTTATTTATTTATTTCTTTTTTTAATTAGTACATTATAATTGAGGTCTGTCACCTATTGCACCTTCAAAGAAAGCTAAAACAAATTTAATTAAAAGTGGTATCTTCTTTCATAGGGAAAATTAAATTATGTTTGAAGTAGGAGAGATTGCCAGCTGACAATATGTTTTCTTTAATAAATCAGCTTCTTTACCTCTTACTTTTTATAGCTACCTGAAAATAATCCCAATGCACATTCATTTCTGACATCCAGTGCAGTGAGAAGACATCTTGTTATGTGACTGTTAATGTGAAGAATTTAGAATATATAATATTCATTTCTGTGACGTAAATGAAACTGAGCAGAAGTGATCTGAAACTGAACATACAGTATTGGATTTAGAAAATGAAAACAGGAGCTCTTAGGAAGTGGTTGTTTTACAGATAGCAGTTTAGAACTGGATATACACTAACCAAGATGTCTAACTTTCATCTATCCACAGATTTCCACCCCCTCTGCTATCAGCATCTGACTCTCTCCTTCTCTGGACCTTCAGCATTCTGGGATTACCTTCCTATCTATTCTTTGCATTCCCAGTGGTTCACTGTGTGATCCATAATTCAACAGTGCCACTATTTCTGACCAAACTAGAATTTGAACTGTCCCATAATCTCCATCGGGCACTTGGAGGCTTAATCGGAGTAAACACTGATGCTTCAATATTTTATTGACCTTCCGTCTTGATAAGACATAATTGGCATTTCTAATCTGAAGCGAGGAAATCTCAGGAACAGGTCCACAGTGCACCTGAGTTGTGCACCACACATGTGGTCAGTCTGACGAGCTGGAGAAAGGCTAGGGAGGAAAAGATGAAGCAATATACAGTGAAGTAATCCTTCTTTTAGAAAACATCCTTGTGTTAACTGAAGCCCTGCTCCTTTCTCAAAGGTGCAACAGGAAGTTAGCCTTTAGCTGTGGTCTAAGAGAACACTCCGACTTTACCAATGTGGCTGTATAATCCTCTTCATTTGAAGAGGCCTGGCCAGGAAAAGGCTGTTTTAAGAAAAAACGCTGCAGGGTATGATTCTGAGAAAACACTGTAAGGCACAAAGGTCCCCTCTCACCATTTAAAAGGGTCAGTTATGTTATAGTAAAATTACAATCAGTGTCTCTGAAGACAATTCTGTCAATGCAATGTAATATTCTTATCTTTTATTATCTGAGAGAGAGGCATTTGTGGTCATATTACTTGCATTCTGCGGTTTATGGTTGTGCAGTTTTATCCGGTGTAATAGAAAAATGTTTTAATCAAAATAGGAATTACTGATTCATTTTCAAATACGCATTTCTAGGGAATCGCTGCACTGAATTGCTCCAACTTCCTACTATGTGAGCCGAGGGACAAAAGATATTACAAATAGCACCTTAAATGCTGCCACGCTCGCTCAGCCAGTGATACGATTTTGAAGGTGGCTCTCCAGGATTTCACCCCCCCCTTCTCCGTCCTCTTTGATCTTGCCTGTTATTGTCATCTCGCAATCCCACTTTTGAGGGGAGGCTTGTTGGCCTCCTGCCCATCTTCCAGGCTTTTCTTGCCCATCTCGCCACAGAAGCAATTCCTAAAACTTCCCAGATTGTCATAAAAGTTTTAACGAATGAGCAGACCGATATTCTGTTAACAATCCACACACCTGCATACAATTTCACACTGACTTAAACAACAGAATTGGTTAGTGGGAAAGGACACCATTCGACAAATATGTATCCATGCCCATTTTGCATTGATAACAGGTTCCATTAGGGCCAAAGGTATTTCTCCCTGGGGCAGATCTTGTGAAAGTGAGAAAGAGAGAAAATTGGCCAAGGTTACCGGCTGAGAACTAATGGATCAAAATTACCCCCATCACAAACTATGGACGAGAGCTGACAAAATTGCTTTTTTTCACTAACCCCTTTTCTCTCACATCCCTCCCTTCCCCTCCTCTGATACACCCCGCATCTCAATATGAAACGCAGACAGAGAAATCCATCTGTAACGCAGGCATTGTCAGCGACTCGCAATTTACACCCATCCTTCTCTGCAGCTGTTCCTGTGCTTGATGGCGTGATAAATTAATCTTTTTCCGTGCCACTGCGTCAATTCTTTTAAAAGAATACATTAAGACACGTTAGAGACATTTTTTTTCCTGAAGTAAACATTTTTTTTTCTATCTCCTCTCTCAGTCACCATGACAAATCATATTCTCAGATGAAGAGAGAGAAAAGAGGGAAAAGGAGAAATGAGAAGCCAGAGCGACAGGGATGAGGAGAAAAGAGAGATTTTGGGGAGCTGAAGCGCAGAGCTGCAGACTCAGTCAAAGCGTGTGATTTAAGTATTCGTCAACATTTCCTGCGGGCGAATATAGTGGTCATAGCTGATCAAGCATAATGTCTGACATTCATTCTCATTGCCAGAGACGACAGAATGAACAGGGTTCGGGCTGATTCCTGGAGCAGTCCAACCTACAAAAATCAACAGGCAACCGTCATTTGTCTCTGTTTGTCTCTGAAGCACCGCAAATTGTCCATCAACTACACCACGCATCATGTTGGAATTTATATTACACCTCCCATCCTCATACATTTTCATTGTTGACGTCTCACAGCTGTTCCTGGAATATACCATGAGCTACTTAAAACTCTTACATTACCTGAGATATTTTACTATAAAGGCAGATACAGCTGCAAATTCATTACATTTTATCATTTTTATGGTAGTACTGTTATAGCTACCCCCTGCTTTTGTTTTCTAAAGTAAAAATCTTCATACAATACTCATATAGTGCTATGCAATTAGCAACACATAACAGAACGTACACTACACTTCTGCAAAGTATGTTCAGCTGCTGATGATACTTCTGAAGGCATCTCACAAGGTTCCTACCACTTATCATTTCACTTAGGTAACCTCTTGAATTACCTTTTTCAACACTATATTAAACCTTTAAGCTTCACATGGCAAAGGCGTGCCTCAGAGTTGGGCTAACCAGGATCAACTTGGCTTTGAGCACAGCCAGAGCGGGGCTTTAAAATGAGAGAGCACACAGGTGCACCAGGAGATGGATGAGGGGGGGATCAAGATCCTCCAGGGACACAGAGACCTCCAACTCCCCACAGAGCAGCAGCCCCTGCTGGGCAAATGGATCACTCAGCCTCTGGCATCTCAAAACACCTTTGACCGCTTTTAAAAGAAGAAAAAGACTCCAGAGAGTGCAATAAATCTGCTTTACTGAAGATCAGCACTGGAACAGATTGTGATGGTACACTGTTTTCTTGAATGAAGAATTCAAAGAAAATGCTTATGTAACCACCCACACAGTGACCTACCTCACATGTATGCAAAAATGCTTTCCATACTCTATATTCAAATGTTATACACATTCAAAATTATTTAAATGCAGTGGTGGTGAGGCCATAAGTGTATTCAGGAGACACACAGATGAATTTGTATATGTACCATCACACAATGTTTTGTATGTAAGCAGATATGAATTTCTAAATTTCACTTTTTCACTTCACACTATACAACAGTTTTCTTCTCTTGTCCCATTAAATTCAGGCTCCATGAAAAAAAACTATCGTCCTCAACTCTATTTCACACTGACAATAGGAGTCTACATGTGAGGAGTATGGTTAGATTTACATCTCATCACGCAGGCGTACAGTAAATCCAGCACATGCATTCGTCTTGGTTTTGGTATTGCATCACTATGACCACACAGCTTGTCAGCTCGTGTGTCTCACAGTAGCATTTATTTTTTTCGTCTTTTTTTTTTTTTCTTTTTGAGATCTTAAGCTCCTCTCACCTTAGGTGCTCTGGTTATGAGAAACAATTTCCTGTGTGTCAGTTCCCATGGAGACTTGCTGAAGACCACAGTGCAAGTGTGACTCTAGCAGTGAAGAAAAGAGGAAAAAGGTAAGCGCTGTAATATTCTGGCAGTTTGCTAAGCCCGGTGAAATACACAATAATCAAAAAAGTACATGATGTTTTCCTTTCTTGTTTAAAATGATCAAAATGGGAAAAAAAAAGAGAGAGAGAAGAAATGATGCTATTAAAGAAAGGGAAGGAAATGTTGTCTAACAGATATCCAGAGCTGTGTTTGTGAACTTGCCGAGGTCAGACAGCTCATTTGGGACATTAGGAGAGCACTGACTTTTCTTGCCAGAATTTCTGCGTGCAGAGTATAGTGGAAGGCCCCTGTTGTGACCAAATTAAAGGATCTTCTTTTGTTTGACAAACTCCACAGGGGAGATCAAGCGTAGGCAGAAATCCTTTTTGCCGCTGTTTCTAAGATTTCTCTCTTTTTTCCACAGAAGAAAGGATGTGAGGCACTGTCAAGACGAGCCCCCTGCAAAGAAGCAATTAAAAGCTCGGCCTTGTGAAGGTCTCTCCGCAGTACAGCCAGAAAACAGCCTCGTGCTTGGGTGAAATGGAAAATGGAAACTTGTTTGATAACAGTAGTTTGTTACAAGTTTACCAAAACAGCAGGCACGTGGAATAAAAGAGATTCACACATGTTAGAGAATGATAAAATACATAAAAAACATGCACAAGTCAGAATTTAAAGAAGCAGAAAAATACTGCTTTGATACTGTAAGTCTGTAATGAAATGCTAAGCCAGAAATGTCAAACAACAAAGGTTTTAAATCCTATCACACCTTCTAGAAAACATTTGGGTCAAAGTATCTAAATGCACACAGGCTGCACTACATCTAATGTTAATTCTGCTTTGCCAAATTTAGTTTATGTTTGCTCTGTCGCAGTTGATTCTGTAGCTACTACTGATGCAATACAGGGTAAGGTTTGCCAGCATTACATTTCAGTTTGTCAGCTCCTTTCTTTGTGTAATTATGGTGCCAATCACGAAGGGGACTGTTTGGGAACATGTCGAACATTTATGGTAACGATGCTAAATTGTTGTCGCAGTGAATTAGCATTATCGTGCAGTTTGTGCGTAGGGTGACACAAGAGAAACTTGTCTTCGCTTGCTGCTGCCAGTTGGCGTCAAGAAATGGGGTTTTGAGACACAGAGGAGGAGTGTGGGATGGAGAAAAGGATGAGAGATTTTCAGAGGAGAGGGGGCACGATTATCGCGGCACTATGACTTTAGATGGATGAGGATTCATAAAGACAGACATAGGAGAGAGACAGAGGGAAAATGATACAGGGCTGCTGTATAAGCAATATGAATGCGGTTTGAAAATACATATAGGAGATTCTCAACAACAGAACACCGATGAAGAGCTCCAGAACATGAAACATATAGATGATTTAAATTAGCCAGTATACTGACTCTAATACTGCTGTCTACATGGTCGTGTTTTTTTTATCATATTATGTTTGGGGATAGACTTGTGTGATCATGGTCATGAGTTTGTCTCAGAAGATTAAATCAGAGGATTAAATGTGGTGTAATGAAAGAAAAGACAAACAGTCTCTCTGTAGAATTGTCAGGCCACTGATACTGTGAAACAATATTTATTCTCATTCAACTGTTTCTGTCACATTTTAAACAAATGCTTGCTTACAAAATGTGCAAAAGTAAATCTTTGAAATGAAACATGAAACTCTGACATATATTCATTTATTTATACTGTACATTAATATCAGATGCAAACATCAAATAATGAAGGCAACCCTTTTGTTTTCTGTGGTTTAACACAATGTCTCATGTTGTAGTTATTTAATGCGCAGTAGTAAATAATTGTTTAATTTTGCCAACTTTCTTAAAAATTTAAATGTACCTTTTGCACAAAACTGAGAAATAAAAGATGCCTCAAGTGAAACAGTGTGAACAGTGCTGCATATTCTGTACTTGTGTTTTATCCACTTGCCTAATGCTTCACAGATCTGTAACTGCATAGGTGAACTAACATGCCGCTCCTGGACTTTTGGGTGCCCGAAGCACAGTTAGTCTGTGTTGGCCATAAATATTTGAAAGTGCAATGTTCTTTAAAGTAAACCAGTAATCCATGTAAAAAAAATAGCATAAGAACAGTAAAAGTTAGATAGCTATAAGAGGACAGGGAAAAAATAAAGATTCCATGTCACTGACAGGAACCAAACCTGTTCTCCCACTCAGAGCCTCAATAACACATCTACACGTACACTGTATGTATGAAACTGACCACAGATATGGGTCTGGTATTACCTATAGTGACAATGTAACAGTGACTATTGTAGCTGTGCTTCATCTTGTGGTGATACACAAATGTAAGGTCAATAGTAGTCAAAAATGACCAATTACACCCATGATTCCAGAGGGTTAAACACAGGTAAGAGCATACTTATGATTATGTTGAAATCATTACACTACTGTTAGACTTAGTGTCCTACACACATTGCATGATGGAACCATATATTCAGGAAATATGGATAAGACGTCATTTTCCTTGAAATTCTTGAATATCTGTCTGTCTGTCTATTTTCTCTTGATGTGCTCTAGTTCTACCATCACTTTTTCATTTTCTACCCACTGAATGTTCTGATTTTATTAGTTTTAGTTTGCATTTTAATATTTTAAAAATGCTTAAATAGCACAGACTCCTCTGTTTCTGTGCAGATCTTCCTGATTAGAGCCTGTTTGTGCAGTTTCCTTTGTTCGCTTGAGCTGTGCATATTAGTTTGTAGCTGTAATTTATAAAATCATACCTGTGGAATTTACTGTTTTATTCTGTCTGTACATCCTTTTAACCAGTTGACAAGATGATTTTCTGTAGTATAACTAAATACGTCGGCATAGAGGTGTCAGATCCAGGCTTAGATTACAGCACTGCGATACAAAAACTAATAATTTACCACAGAATGAGGGAAAACTGTATAAGGGCATGTGTCAGGGCTTAAATATAAACAAGTGTTGTATAGCAGTTAATTGAAAGGTTCTTCTTTTCATAAATCTTTCATGATCAACCCATGTTCTGTCCAAACTGGATGAAATGTATGGTTGCTTTTATTCCCCTATAATAACCAAATTTCTTCCAATTTAACTGCAGTTCTACCCTATTGGTATCATACTGTACATCCACCTGTACTACTACATATTGTGATTGCTTGTATGAACTCACAGCCTTGCTATTTCTTAACTTATTGCAGGATGCAGCCTATATCTTTCCCTCAGCTGTCATCTCATTCTTACCCACACCATAATTTCCTATTGAATTCTCAGCTCGGCTCAACATACTGTATCATATGCCTCAAAGCAAATACTACAGAAAGGGGAACAAAATTCAGATTACTTTTTGCGTTCCATGTGTCAAGTCATTAATGGCCAGTGAGTGGAAGTGAAAAGCAGGAGCATTTTCATCTCTCCAATTCTGTCTCTTTTACACTCGGCAAGGAAGCACATGTAAATTGGCTACGAAAGGAGAGGTAGAAAACAATTATGGGAGCGATGCGCCTGAAAGAAATGAGTCTATTGCTTGACCTGTAATGAAGTGGAAAGTTGACAAGCCAGCTTTGTGCGACTCACAGATTTGAATGCAGGGAAACGACTCTTCTGTACTGTCAACCAACAGGAAAAGATTGGCAATTATAAGTGCTGGCCTTCTACGAGAGCCTAGGAAGCATACTGATGGGCAAGGATGGACATGAATATTCAGGGGACATGAATATTAATACTTTAACATTTTATAATAATCTTGCTAACAAGACCTTAACAAACTATTAGTTAATGATTAATTAAACATGAAAAACAGTCATTAATCATCCTGCAGATATATGAAAATGGTTGCATCATTAATGTGACAGGACTTAGATCTGTCTAGTAAAAAAAAAAATTTAAAAAATTAAAAAAAATAGCATAATATTGATTTAACTTTTTCCCCTATGTTAGTACATCCATTATGTGTATGTAACTACTGACCTTCTTATGTCAATTATGATGCATTAAATAATAGCTGAATCTGTAAATGGTCGTATCCAGCATATTAAGCAGTTCAATCTATATTAAACAACCTTGAAAAAATCATTCATTCAGCATCTCTCTATATCAGGTTTAACTTTTGCATTGATTGTATTTGTTACCTGAATCCATTTTCCTTCCTTCCACATTACTGGTACCCATTACAGTATGACCCTACTATAACTTTTTCTAAATGCTGTGTATTATCTGTCTCTATTTACTCTATTGCCATAAAGTGGCATCCAGATGACCATTAGTGGTCACAAACTGAGGGAGGTCTGATGAAGTGATCCAGGTGGCCTTAAACTCCAGTTCAGGTACACTTTGCACCATATCTATCCTTGTTAACAGAACTGCTGAATATCTCTGAGTCACACACAGCTGGTGCTACAGCAGCTCATGGGATGTAGTGCTTGCCAGATTCAACATGAGGTCCCTTTTATTTGCCAGAAAATCCCCCCTATGGAGCATAGATTAAATATCAATTAATAAAACCCAGGTATGACAAAAAAAAAAAGTGCTTATATGTGTTAAAAGATGTGAAACGTTCAGGGAATGTGCAGCTCAGACCATGTGGTTTAGCTGATTTTGTGTATTTGTAATGGTGAGATGTACCTGTAGGTGTGAGCTTGTGTGTGTTTGTCTGTGGGTGTGGATGAGAGTGTGAGTGTGTGTGTGTGTGTGTGGGTGTGCGTGTGCGTGTGTGTGTGTGTGTGTGTGTGTGTGTGTGTGTGGTGGTGGGGGGGTGCTTTTGTGCTGTGCGGCTGTGTGTATCCAATTCCAGTGTATTTAACGAGATATCTCACTTCCTCCTTTTTTTTTTTTATCTTGATTCCATTTCTTGCCAGCACTCAGGGGAGCAGAATTCATTCGCACTCGTTTTTCCTTTTTCCTTTTTCTCTTTACTCTGCTGTGCACAAATTGTTACTCAGGCATTTCTGTGCAGCAGGAACGTTCTTCACCAAGTGATTGCCATTCAGTTTCAAATTAGTTTGGGCTGATCTACCATGCAATAAAATCTCAACATGCTGGACAGAATGACATGCTATTCAGCATGATTGTAATAGCCTGAAGTTGAGCGGGATGTGTTGTCATTGTCTTGCCGTTTGTACAACATATTATGTGTCATCAGAAAAGTCATGGCATGCTGCCTTGCCAGCTGACAGATTTTGTATTTTTTTTCCCGAGCATGATGTTTTGTGAATATGCACAGACATTTATTATGCATTTTACTATGTTTCCCCTTGAGTGTGTGTGCTTCCCTATGGAGTGTATGGAATATATACAGTATGTGCTTGGGTGTATATCTGTGGCTGTGCACGTGTCACCGTCTGTCTATCGAAGTGACTGAGCGACAAAAGGCCCCCAGAGAATGGAGGCATGACAATCGCTCACCCTTCCAGTGTCATTCAGCATAGTACAGGAGCCATTAACTTTTAAAGCTAGGCCTCTCTAACAGCAGGCCCCATGCCGTTTAGCCTCCCCTCTGCAACACTTCAAATGGCCGTGATGGACAGGAGTCAGACCTCTGTGTCTCGCCAGGGTTGTGGGGTGGAGCACTATGCCCCTGTCCCACACTGTGGCACTGTTGGCACTGTTGGCACCTGGCTTTGACTGTGCGAGTGCATGTGTGTGTGTACTCTGTTGGACACTGAGGTCGGGAGAATGCATCTTGATTGACAAGTCTCATCAGGGATAACTTAATGGCACCACCACCTACCAATTAGAAGTCATCAAGGTCCCCAATTGAAAGTGGTTAATAAATAATGTATAGCCACAGTAATACCACATAATCTGGATATCAGAAAGTCAAAGGTGGATGCATTATTAATGGGGCCAAATTGGACTTTAATAACTGTTCCACTGAATCCCACACTGCAGCAGAATTCACTTATGTTAATATCCCTTTATTATTAATGGGCAGCCATTTTCTAAAATGTTAACTGACTGGGGTGCTCTAGAGGCAGTTGCCAAGATTGACGAGCTTTGTGTCAAGGGAGAATGGGGGGGTAGAAGGGGCTTGCTTATTTATTTATTCACCTACCTGTAGCACGTCGGCCCACATCATTGTGTCAATAATTCCCTGGTAAAGCCATTAGGCATGATCACAGAGGCCCAATTAACTCTGCAATGTGTGAGATGACAATCGTACATCATTAGCCCTATAATGGCATGCACTGCCACAGTCTCTTTTAAAACAAACATCAAGGCTATTACTTGGAATATATGCTACTGTCAACTACGCTGCTCCAACCATTCTGACTCAAATGCTCTGCTGGAGATGTGCACGTCAAGTGTTATGGGACATTACGCCAAATGTGTTTCAATGAACTGCTAAGGGTTTTTGGATTGCATGAATCTTCATCAAGGCATATATGCAATGACTGAATGTTTACTTTCTAACAAGGATTACTACATGGCACACAAATTATGTGTTGGTACTGAAATACAGTGTGTTGTTTGGAATTAAGAACGGTAACAACGTGGGACCTATACATTTGGAAAGTGGGAAGAGCAATATGAAATGTCAGATAGGCTGCTCTGTCATCCTGATTTAAATTCACCCATTCCTCGGCTCAGTGGGAGCTCACTGTGACTTCTGAGACAATTTGGTGGAGGCATCTCTGAGGGGAACCGATAGACTAGCTAATATGTTCTCTTATGGTATTTGCATAATGTCCATGGTGCATCGCCAGAGAGCTGTTCTGCTCCAGTTCCCCCTTGTAATATATCTGGCAGCGCTTCTAAAATGCAGTTGTCGCTGGCACTGGCTTACAAATCAGACGGTGAAGCCCCATCCAGAATATCAAAAGAAGCACAGTTTCAAAATATTTGTTTACCATCTGCTTTTGGATGATGTCCTGGAGAAATCACACTGATGAGGTTGACCAGACTTTTTTTTTTTGGAGATGTAGCCTGGGATTGATTCTTTTTTTTTCTTTTTTTTTTTTGAGTTGTCAAAGGTATTAAACAAAAAAAACACTGCTGTAGTTGACAGGAAAGCATACCGCTCTTTACTTTTGTTGGCACAGAAAATCAACATCTTCTTAAAAGCTCTTTTAGCCTCAGATTCATAGAAATGTCTGTCCTCTAAATTGGTGGCAGAGGTAGTATCCATCTGTGTGACACCCCTGCATGAATAATACTGTGAATGTTTGTCAGCTTCAAAATGTAACACTTTTTCTTTGTATTTTGGAGTTCTTCTTATTCCCCTAGCATTCACTGCTGTATGTTTGAATCGTGTGAACTTTCACCAGTGAAAACGGTGGCGTATGTATAACTTCTTTACGTAGAGCTGCTATTCTGATGCTTATGGGGGAGGAAAAATCCAGGACACAGAGATTTCTGAGATTTCTGATCTAAAGTCAGTTCAAAAAGCTCAAAAATATTTAGCATGTTTAAAAAAGGAAAAAGCAAAACAAGGTCGGTCCTCATTAGTACCTGAGTATTTTGGGCTTTCATTAAAAATACTATGGTTCCATTTTATTTATTTATCTTTTTGTTATGTTTGGTGTTGGGTGTTTGCAAGTCAAGCTGCAGCATTAGAAGAAGGTGGCATACTTTCCTAGGGAGATGCATTCTATGATCTGTATATAAATAGACTACATACTTTACATATATATTCAGAATTTGGAATAAAGGAATACCAGAAGGGCCGTGTGACTTATTAAGGTGACTGCTTTCCTCTTGAAGCCTATTTGCTATTTTTTGACAAACACATCTGACTAAAGCTGCCCTTTCACACTGTTAAACCCTAAAGTCTTGTTTAGTATCAAATAATGTTTGTCTGGGTAGATGAACTGCAAGTATCGATAGAATAATTGACATAACACTCATTCTCCTCCTCTGTCACTCCCTCCTCATTAGTCATCGTGCCTCAGCGCTAGGTTGACTTTGCTCTTTCTGTCAGTGGAGGCATCTAATCGACTAAAGCGGCTGTTTTCTGCCTCAGAAATTTGCAAGGGTATAAGTAGACCCGGGGAAGCAGTGGAATTAAATATACTGTAGAGGGATAGTGTGTGACAAGGTTGCTTGTGGTGTGCAGGAAAATCCTGTTTCCTAACTTTTTGACATTCAGTCAATATATTGACAGCGTTTGTCACTACCGACAGCTTTGGTGGGAGTAGCAAGATGACATCCAACCTCGGCTGACCTGTCATGCTTCAATTCGCTGTCGCTGTGGCTCTTTACAGGTAAAAATCTGAAACCATGGAAGACAGGTATAACTCTGACAGTGGAAACGATTCTTCCTCAGGAATACTAACAATCGTCTATTCAGAAATCAAAAATACTTCTGTAAAAATATACATTTTTGCCTGTGAAAGAATAATGTTGTTGAGAAGTTATTTATCAGATTTGTGAGGAGGCTTTTAATTGAATGTAAATCCTGCCAACCTATAGACTTCTTTAACTCAGAGAGGTAAATATTGCTTAATTACTAATAATAAATTCCCAAATGTATAAACACACACGCACACATACAAAAAGTCCAATAACTGTGGCTGAATAAGGTGTTTTATCTGTTTCAACCTATACTGTAATCTAATCTCTGTCTGACAAGCTTACTACTAAATATAACTGCGTTATAATACTTGTAATGCAAGTATTATCATCCTTGAACACACAATATGTAATTTCGGATATCTGCCATGAGGGGTCTATCAATCAAAACAAAGTAACAGTGGATTACTTAATGTAGTGTGGGATCATGGGAGCTGTCTTCACCACTCTACCATCACAACTGAAAATCAATCTAACGTGACTTTGATGCGAAATCATGTTTACAAGAGAGGGAGTGTTTATGAATTTTGCAGGTGTTTTGTTTAACATCATCTATTCATAATGTAATGTAAAAGAGCCACACATAATGCTAAATTTTAATATTGTAAAGTGACTAAATAAGTAGGACTCAAATCAACTAAACATACAGTCAAGGAAAAAATGATTAGCTCACCCTTGTTTTCTTCAATTTCTTGTTCATTTTAATGCCTGGTACAACTAAAGGTACATTTGTTTGGACAAATATAATGATAACAACAAAAATAGCTCATAAGAGTTTAATTTAAGAGCTGATATCTATTCATATTCCATGTTTTCTTGGTAATAACCAAAATCATTTAAATTATTACATCAATATCTATGTCATTGTACTACCAAAAATAGTGCTTACAGGCATTCCATGTTTTCTTTTCTGTCTGTTTTAGTCACATGATCCACACAGGAGTTAATACTTAATTGCATAACCATTACTTTTGATGACTTTTGATGGTCTAATATTTTTTTTCTAGGACTGTATATCATATTCCCAGTCACTTTCAGATATTTATTTGCAAATGTTATATTTATTATTTGTTCTAACTCCACATTACACAAACAAAACTCCTTTACTATACCTTCTCTGTGGCTTCAACAAATATTCAATACATTAACAGGATGTTTTGCATGGGACTAAGTACTACATATATAGGTGTCATGAATATTTAAGAATATTTTCATGTTTTAATGCAACTCAGCTGGAAAAATGATATCTATGTTTGCATATTTAACCAACTCATAGCATTAACATTATCTAAATTACCTTGGAACATCTCATAAAACATGCCAGCAATACCATTACTCCAGCGATACAGTGATAGTCAAGTGTTTCATGAGTAATGTTGGCACAGAGAGAGATGAATTTGACCATAAACCTTACCCTTTACCCTCCACTTAGCTTTACTGTCAGTTTTCCCTGCTGACTGGCTTATTTATTTGCTAAAATAAATTCCCTGAGCTTAGAAAAAAAAAAAATGTATGCATGTAATATCATCAGTAAAATGTGAGAAGGAGTGGGCAAGGCAGCAGGAAGAAACCCTACTGAGCAATCGGCCACACAACAAAGAAACAGCAATTTTCATTTAAATGAGCCCCATGTTATCTGATTCCTGCTTGTATGATGGCTGTTAAAGGTTTACAGAGGCAATTTCTGAAACACTATTGTGAACACTTTCATTATGAGGTGGTTTAAATCCAGAGAAAAGCACAGTACCTGTAAGTTCTGCATGTTTTGATGATGGTATATTTTTTAGAACTCCAGTATACTGTAAGTGAATGAATAAAAGTAGAGGTGTTGTTGAAATTCACAGCTTTTTGAAGGTCTTAGACTCGTCTCAGCCTCAAGTGCATTTTTACTGGGTCTTATCTGAGTCTTGGACAAAGAGGACTTGTGATTTTATTTCAAGAACATCCAGGACCACACCTATAGGGGTACCACTGTATTTATGATCTATTTTTTTCTTCATCATTATTATGCCTTTGTGTGTAAAATGTTTTGTCCATTCTTGATTCTTCTTTCCTCAGCCTCCTTCATGCTGCTACTCAATGGAAACAGAAATAACCTCACTCTTCATACCATATCAATCTTTAATATTAAAAAAAAAAAAAAAAAAAAAAAAAAACCTTTCCTATTATCCCTGTCCTGACTCTGTCTCCAGTCTTGGTCTGAACTTGATCTTGACCCCTGAAAATCTTGGTCTTGTCTCAGGTGTGATATTACTGGTCTTGGTCATGACATGATCTCTTGGTCTTGACACGCTTGAAATGTCTTCAATCACTTGAAGAGATTGTAAACACTTCAGTTCAGGTTCACCGTTGCTTAAATGCAAGTTGAAATATGTTATTTAACCCATAAAGAAGCAAACAGCCGTAAGTGACCAAAAGCATCTACTCATCTCTAATGTTTAATACCTGCCGATCCACTAATCCTGTTAATAAATGTAAATAATTGGTGTAAAATGCAGTTTGTCATCTTATCATGGTCATATCTGATGATCATTTGAATGTTCGGAGGCTCTGTGGTTACCGTGGAAACATTGTCATCTTCTGCAACATTGATTCACCAGTAAAACCCATGGAGGTGGATCAATGACAGCGGATGGAGGTGCACGTTTTATAATTATTGACATATTTGCTGAAAAAGTCACTTTTTCTCCAGTTGTAAAATAATAACCTTGGAACTTACTCGGCGTTTTCATAATCAGTGAATTAAATAAAGGGGGGAAAAAAAACATGATTTACACTGAAAATGCAAAATACAGAGGATAATATTATAATATATGGTGATAAATCACTTAAGAAAGGTTAAATAAAGGGAAAAAAATCATTGGGGAACTACCACAACAGTAGGGTCTTTATGAGTTAAGTAGCGTATTAGTGTGAATTAAACAATAAAACAGTTGTACCGGCTGATTCAAAACACAGGATATTAGACAGTTTGGATTGTATCTCTTCATAATGGATAATAAAACATGAATAATTTCATCTGGATTGTGTATCAAAGTAAAATACTGGTGATTGAGCTTTGGACAACAGACAGAGATGGAAATGCGATGAAAAATGGAAGAGGATAAAATGGACTTTCACGTGGGCTCCGCTGCCATGGAAAATTGCTTCGTTCAGTGTTTGTGTGTCGACACTGCACCAAGTCAAATCATAACCAAAGCTCCTAAACACGAAAACATCGGGAGGTCGGAAATGTCAAACGTTTCTGTTTTCTTTTCTCCTTTGGTATTCCATCGCTGTCTCACAACTCCATTTTTCCTTGCCTCTTTTGTGCCTGTCCTCTCTCCCTTTCAGCGGAGATGGAGAGGGTGAGGGAATGGTGCCAGCAATGTCTCGGCTGGAGAAAGCTTATCCTGGGTAAAGGGGTCTGTGTATAGAGTCAATCAGAGCTGTACAAACCCTTGATTGCCATTGACATTTACCGGGGGCCCATTTCCAATTAATCTTCAAGGGCCTCCACCTCTTGAAGCCTGATTACGATTTCCCCCCCGACAAACTGGCTAATTTGTAATTGGCCATGTGTCTGGCATAGGAGGCTCTCCTTTATCACTGCTAGATTGAGACATGGGTAAAAAAAGAGATAGATGGGGAGGGGAAAGTATCTCTACCTAACTTGACTGCATCCTTTGTTAAACATATACACGTAAAAATGCAGTCGCGGAAAAAATTATTAGACCATCAAAATTAATCAAAAACAATGGTTTATGCAATCAAGTACTAACTCCTGTGTGTATCATGTGACTAAAACAGACAGAAAAGAAAACACGGAATGCCTAAAAGCACTGTTTTTTTTAGTACAGTGCCATAACTATTGATGTAAGTGATTTTGGTTATTATCACGAAAACATGGAAAACGGATAGATATCAGCTCTGAAATGAAACTACTATGAGCTATTTTTATTGTTATCATTATATTTGTCCAAACAAATGCATCTTTAGTTGTACCAGGCATTAAAATGAACAAGAAATTGAAGAAAACAAAGGTGGTCTAATAATTGACTGTATTTAGATTTGATTGCTTTTGCTGACGTCTCAATACTCTGCAATGAGGGTGAACATACAAAAGCATCATTACCACTACCATCATCCCAAATACACTATTACACACTCAGGAAAGAAAATATTGCAGATTAAAAAAAAAAAAAAAACATATTTAACACATTGCACTATATAGTCAATATACACTGTTGCCCATAAAGTTGGAAGAATTTTGTTTTCAGACACATTCCTCTTTTTATTCCTATTTCTACACATCAGTAATCATTTTTGACCATTCTAAGTCCCAGGCACACTTTATCCATCAAGAATAAATCACAGTGATACAATCATTTCATGAGAAGAGATAAAAAAATATTTTATTTGAACTTTATGGGAAACAGTGTGTATCTATTGATCAAAATAAGGCAATCAAAAAATCCCACTGTGTTATGATAAACTTGGAAAAATATGCTTAGTCAAACTCAGGTGAAGGTATTACTTAATTGTCTTGTTTTGTTTTCTTTCAATATCCTATTTATGCTGCAGTGCACTGAGCTGGGTAACAATATGATTAAATGCTTATATATACACAATGATCCAAATGCTATTTAAACATTATATATTTCAAGAGTTATGAGTACAAATGAAAAGAAAATGTAGAACTGTAAAACTAAAACCGTTTCAGTTTTTCCAAAAAAAAAAAACAAAAAAACTCCCTTGGGGGAGATTTGAATGTCAAATTTCCTCACATTCATTTGTCAGACCTGTTTTTAAATTTATACGCGATCATTTGAGTCTTAGTACAAAATGTGCCAGTGTTCACAGAGGCCTGTGTGGAGTGAGGCAGCATGCTGTATGTTATTCAGACCCTTACATATAGTGAGTAGACCATGTCCTGTTGTGAATACAGACACATACATACACATGCACTGCCTACATGCTGGGAGATACTTATTGAGTCTGCAAAGACATTATTGTTCACAGGCAGACACAC
The DNA here is from genome assembly GCA_037367295.1 of Apogon hyalosoma. Lineage (NCBI taxonomy): Eukaryota > Metazoa > Chordata > Actinopteri > Kurtiformes > Apogonidae > Apogon > Apogon hyalosoma. The sequence continues at coordinate 31,125,799 of JAPQRP010000024.1, read as the reverse complement.
ACACAGAGGGGGAGAAGGACAGAAAGGGGGGCAAAGGGAAAGAGAGAAAAATGTATAAGAGCATACATTTAGTTTCACAATGCTTCTTTTAGATTCAAATACATATGCTGGATATTATTTAGTAAGCATTTCCACAGACAGAGAACTGTCATTATCAAACACAGTGTGTTCACATCATGCGCCGCTTTATGTGAAGTTACAATAACACACCATGGATGCAGGAGAAAATGCAAAGCACGTGAATATATGTATATATTTACTTTCACCCATAGACTGTATACAAAGACAGGAAGTTCCTTTGAAGAAATGCTGCCGTCTCCCAATACAAGCAAAGACAGATACGAGCCATTTCTGTCCTCAGTTATCTGCTTATCTGTGGATAGCATCAGCCTGTCACAGTCCATGAACTCACACATAAATGCATTTTTTATTTTCCTTTAAAAATGTCTTTGCTCTCATTCTTTATGACTCCTTTTTCCCCCCTTCTTTCTGCTGTTTCCCCCTCTCTCTCTCTCTCTTTGACCACCGCTGCTAGATCACAGGAGGAGGGAGGGCAGTGGTGGCAGTGGGATTCCCAGACTGCCCATTCACCCAGCCCAGCCCCTGCACCAGCTTGATAACGCTGTCCCCGTCTCCCCCTTTCCCCTCCGCCACCTCCCCCTACTCCTCCCTCTGCCCCAGGCCGCTGTGCTCTGCAGACCGGTGCCCATGGCAAAGCCACCCAGGAATCTTATCTCCTGCCCAGGCTCATTCCTGGTCCTGCCTGTCTGCCTGCTGCTGCTATGGACTGCCTCCGTGTGTGTGTGTGTGTGTGTGTGTGTGTGTGTGTGTGTGTGCTCTCCACCTGCCCGTTTGCAACATTGCTTTTCTCTCTCTCTCTCTCTCTCTCTCTCTTCTTTCCGCCTGTTTCTTTGCTCTTTGCTTCTTTGCTGAAGTCCACAGTCTTTCCATAATTCTGGACTTTCTGCCGGACCACATGGCAGCGGGGTCCTGACCTGGTCACATACAGTCGTGTGTTGAGTGTACGTCTGTTGGTTAGCTCGGTTTTCAACATGTCTGCCTAGATACTGTCTTGTCTTTAGTCCTTTACCCACATGTGTGCCTTCCCCTATCACTGTCTATCTTGCGCTGTCTTTCTGCATGGTTTTCTGCTTGTCATCTTACTGTACATGCTTGGCTGTCTCACTGTCTGCCGGTCTGTTTTCCTGTCCACATTCACCAGTGTGTATGAGTTGTTCTACCAGTCACATCGCTGTCCAACTGTCCGTCTTTTCTTTGCTGACTGCCTGCTGTGCATGGTTTTCTTCATGTTTTTCTGCCTGTCATCTTAGCTTCTTGTCTTTCTCTCAATGTGCTTGTTTATTCATCCTTTTCTGTTGCTGCCTGTCTCATTAGTTTTATTAGTTACAGGTCCAAATTACTAACAGTATACACTATATTCAGTACAGTGGTGTTTTTTTTAATGACCATAAATACATGATCACATTTATACACATACTAATAGTCTGAATATGACATTACTCTGAATTTATCATGTATCATGCAACCAGTCTATGGACTCCACCAGATTCTGGATCTGGTCACATGTGGGATATGCCAGTATTCTTCTAGTTTTATGAGGATTCTATGGACATGTAGGCAGTGGAATTGAAAAATGAATCTAATTTACACATTTTATGGGATGTTGCAAAACACGCCACCTGTTTATGCCCAGCCGGTAAAGACAAAGATCCTCCCCTGTATAGATAGATGCTCCAACGAAAGAGTATGTGTTCCTGGTCAGAACAAGAAACACGTGCTTTTCAATATTACGAAATAGGAGAATGTCAACAGGTTTTTGGATAAGTGCAAATAACAAAACTGACCTTTTCATGATGATGTTTGAGGGGAGGCTACAACCAGTGGAAAAAATATAACATTAATTGGGGTATGCATGTCTGTATGTAAAATGTAATATTAGTGCAATATTTATTTTCATTAGTCATGTAAACAGCTTATTAGAAATGTTGGCTTTTTCAGCATAAGGAGGAAAAAAACTGCATATTGCATGTATACAAATTTAGTGGATTCTGTTATGTGAACTGGCTGGTATGTATCGATGACTCCGCTGTGAATAAATTCGCAATAATGAATCTCAGATCTTTGTTTTAGTTTACATCTGCTATTTTGATTAATTCTCATTAATTCTTTTTTTTTTCCCTGAAGGACAAAATACATTAATAATACAAAAGAAAGAAAATTAAAAGAAAATTAAAATAATAAAAAAAAAAAAAAAATTAAGTAAAATAAAATAGGGCGTACAGCTCAAGATGATAAGGTACATGATTTTGTATCACTAGTAAACTGGCTGGATTCCACACACATTCCTACAAAAAACAAAGAGGTGAGTGGCATGTAACGGACCACTTCCCTGGCCAAAGTCTTCATGGGTTTGAGCCATATGGTCCAAAAAAGGCTGCCAAATCTTATAGAATATCTTTTGATTATTACTCATGAATTCTCAGTAATTCTTAAAAGAAATATATCTATTTTTTGGAGGTATTTGTTTTCAGTGAATATATACTGTGTGTCTAATACTAAGAGGCTGAATAGTTACTTGTAAACAGCTGAAGATAGAGAAACATTTTGAAGCTGAAGCTCTGAAGTTGATGGAGACCAAACTACAGCTAAACATAGAGTAAATACTACATATTACATTTAGTCAGTTGCATAGAAACAGGATGCTAAAATGTAGACTAATGGACTTAGTTGATTGGATAATCATATATCATAATGTTTTCTTTACAAATTTAAAAATGTTAATGTTCAGGATAAATCACATCACTTAACAGCCGCATATGAATCAGTTAAAAGAAAGCACAACAATAGAATCTCATTGCTCTCTGACTTTCCAAGCAACAGATTTGTACACATTTGCTATAGTAGATAGAATTTATGGTCGTCATTTAACAAAAAAAAAAGCTCCCAGTTCACTGAGGTTTGGAAGAAAGATTATTTAAACTTCGAGTAGTCTGTGAAATATTGTTTTTAGCGAAGAATCTAATCTACATATAAGTTCATTTATTCAAGTTTTATTTAGATTACACTGATGCTTTAGGCCAGAAGTAGGTATGTTGTTTTAGCAAGAGTAAAAATATTATAATGTATGTATCTCAGTTTCTGTAACAAGATTTAACTGAAATATACAACAGAATTAACAACAACAATTCTAGAAAGAAAAAAAAAAAAAAACAGACTGAGGTATTTTGCGTTAAGTGTGACCTTTTTTTTATACTTAACATGTCTTCTCCACATTATGAGATTGACTTCAAAACTGATCTTCTAGTGTTTTATATCATGTTTCATTCAACATATGTCAAATGTTTCTTATTGTCTGGTAACAATGATAACACAAAACGCCCACTGTTTCCTGTAGAAGCCATGTATTTTACATTTTTTCTGAATTTTTAACACTGTACGCAATATATTCTACTTTTTTTTTTTTTTAGAGATTGAGAAATAGATGTGCTCATTAGATACAGCTAAGGGTGGCCTAAGACTCCTTTATTCACATGAACTCATTTCTGCAATAAATGGCCTTAAATTACATCAATAACAATATGATAGCATTCACAGGGGACCAAATAAAAAGTGCCATCACAATGAATAAGACCAGTTTTTCTTTTCTCTTTTCTAAATTTGAGCATTATTCAAAACGTGGACATTAATGCAATAATGTTACATATCGTATCTCTCATATCTTGGTATTCGGGGTTAATTAAAAGGAAGATAAAAGCTAACACTTATCATTTACTTTAAATTAATTCACTTACATGTATTTGAATAATTCCCATATGGTGTTGTTTGCTTGTATTTATTTCTACGGATGTGTATAACAGAAAAAAAGCTTGTGTTGATGTGATTTGATTCCTTTGTGTGACTTTCACGCTACATAACATGTGTACATCACCCATTATTCAATTATATCAGACAACAGAACGAAAGGCGTTCATTACCTTGAATCTCCTGGATATGACAAGAAAAACCGCCAGAAAGAGAGACAGATGCCCCAAAGCACTCATTGTCTCAACAATTGACATGAGTTATAATCAACGTCTCCACCAACATGCCATTCAAATCTCCTCCCATCGACATTTTTGATATTGCTCGAGGCACTGTTCATTTGTTGTTCCACACGTCCGTCATGGTACAAGTAGCCCCCTCCTCCTCCCTCCCTCAGGTCCAGCCACTGGCTTTAACAAAAGAGGAAAC
>JAPQRP010000024.1:31103344-31121448 GCA_037367295.1 Apogon hyalosoma | reverse complement strand
CCCACCCCACACCTAAAACACACACAAACTCACACCCATCCCCTTCTCATTTCTCCCGTCTGTGGCTGAAATAACTATTGACGTTTGGGTTTGGATTTGAAATGTGTTGGCACAGAGAAAGGTGGTGAGGGGGGATTAGTTTGGACATAAAACAGCTCTACCCCAGGAGGGCAGTGAGAGGGCCATTTCACAGGGGGTGGTTTCAGATATTATGTTCATTCCCTTTTGTTGCAATTTTATTAATGGGGAGAGCATTAATCCTTACTCAGCCTGAGTCCAGACAGTAAGCAGTGGTGCAATTTTTTGGTGTTGGGTTTGAAGGATTTGTTGTTCATACCAGGAGGGGACTAGTTTTTTGGTTTTCTTTAGTCTCTGTGAGTGCCCCCCCCCCCGTCCCCCCTTCTTCTCCTCCCTCCCACTACACTGTGACAAGCCCCTTGCACCAGCTTCTTTGTCTTATTTGTCCTTATTCCTGCTGGAGGATTGTGTGGCAGTGTGTTCCAAAAAAGAAAAGAAAAAAAGACAGAAATGGGAGGGAAGAGGGGGGATTAAAGACACTGTTGTGCATGTGTCTGTGTCTTTACCACGTCCTTGTGTCTTTGTCTTTACCTGTCTTGTACTGTTTACTTCTTTGTAATAGAGGTCAGTCATAATATTTCTAAATCAAAACAGTGATCTGTGAAACCCACTTTTTTCTTAGTTTCAGTCCATTTAACAAAGATAATAGAGATTGATGTAAATATCCCATATGACATATCATTCAGCTAATGATGTTTTGTTGATTACCACATTAGCTCACCTAATTCTACCTTCATATGAAGAATTACACCAAACACTTAATGTTCAATAACTAATGAAAATTTCTAATTTCTTTGGGTTGGTCATGTACATGCGGCCGCTCTTGTTACATCGGCAATAAAAATGATGTGGCTCATTTGAAAGTCAAAGGAAATTTAACATCAATAAATCATTACCGTGTTAATTTGGATCACAATTAATCACTGTAAACAAGCAAGTCCATCACTGGGAAAACTGTCAGTGCCTATTGTTAAAGCTGTCAGAGTACCTGGAACAAGTTAAAGTTTGTTGGAAGAAACTTCCGATACGTGTGAGAAAACCAGGAGACAATGGTGGGAAGAGGTCATTCTTATGGTCTGCTTTATGACAAATTAAATTATCATCTTGACGGTGTTCTCATTTGCTATGGTAATTATAGAGCGCTAAGGTATCGCAGTTGGAGATAAGAGGTTAACGCTGTCACCACACAGCAAGAAGGTCCTGTGTGAGTTTCCTGTGAGCACTCCAGGTTGTTGAGAAATGTTAATGATGTGTACAAATGAACGTGTTTAGTTGTCAATTTGGGCTCTGATATGTCTCCACATGTGGCTCAAGTAAACGTTGGCTCTCACGTCCCAACTCTACATGCAAATACACAAACTAAAGCTATAAAATAGTGTGAGATTTCATGTCTTGCGGGTATTTTTGACACAAATTGTCAGTTCAAAAAGTAGTAATGTTGTAATGTCTAATAAATAAAGACCTCATCAGAAGAGTGAGTGGCGAATGAAAAACCTCTTAGTAGTGGCTAAGACTAATTTTATATGTGGTTTGACTGACCGGATCTCAATGCATCCTCGATAGATCCTCTTGAATGTGTTCACACCTTACACTAGAAGAAAAACACACATTTGTTTAAGGTCAGGGGCCTTTGTTTTATCCTTGTGTGTGAATGTACTCTCCCTCTTTTTCAGTGCGCGCTGGGACAGGTCAAAATGACCCTGAGCAAAAACAAACTTGACATAAAAAGTAGTTGAAAGTCACTTTGAATAAAATTAGTTGGACAAAACAGACACTTGTGAGCATAATTTCCTACTGTATATTTATTTGAATATGGTTTCATACGGTTTCTTGTTTTCATTGGATTAAAATGAATGGGAGCGGGAACATCAATTCCACAACACGCCTCAGAGACATCTGGTTCCCTGCAGGCTTTGTGTCAGAGCCGCACTTCCAGGCAGGTGCATTCCCTTTGTGTTTGAGACAGGGGAGCAGAGTACTGCGGTGTAGAGGAGATCGATCCACCCTGGGAAGTGCTGTCTCTGCCTCTGCATGACATGAGGTTCTAACATAAAGGGAGAGGTCACCCAGCTAGAGTCAGGCTGATGCACCTGTGCCCATTAGACAAGCGTGTGCAAATATACACTTGCACAAAAATACAAGCTATATATACATGATTACCAACACTATGTCTGCGAGCACATAAAAAAAATGTAGGTATTTATATACTGGATACGAAAAGCTCATTTTGTCAATATTTTTTCTGTCAAAAGCTCACTGTCGCTCCTGGCTCATAAAGCTTTTCATTATTTTGTATTTTGATAATAATAATAATAATAATAATAATAATAATAATAATAATAATAATAATGTAGATAACACTCTTAGTATTATTAGATTGTGGGTGTGTATGTGCATATGTGTTGGATGATATTGCCAGGGAAACATCTCCTAGCAGCATCACCCCTGTTAACTTGCCTAGCTCCTAATGATTCCACACCTCAGTAATGAGGTCTAGGTGGGTAATTAACAACAACACCACATCACATTTTTCTCACTTTAAGTAGAAGGACACAACAAGAATAGAATTTTGACATTTCTCACACCTATACATGTTATTACACATGTACAAGATGTTGTGGCAGCAAAATTACTTGTATTTGTATTTGAACATAAGTCTAAAGAGGCAGAACTGGTTTTTGGGGTTTTTTTTTCTCGTTATTACATTTCTAACTTGAGGTTGTTATAGTGCAAAGAGTTGCTCAATTATCATCATGAGCACTTGAATGTAATATTGGTTCAGTGTTTTCATAAAACATGTATAAGTATAAACACAATTAAAAATCCAATCAATTAGGAATCCTTCAAAGCTTAATCTGGACTCTGGTGTGCAGGTGACCTCACTTATAACTACACAGCCAGAACTAACATAGACTAATCTATGAAAGGTCTGCTTCACATACTGCAGGTCCAACAGAAAAACAAAACAAAAAGCTGTTATAAGCAAAACCAGTTGAGGAAATGAGAACTAATCAAAACAAAGCAGTTTTATTTATTTTACTCAGGATGTGCTCTATATCATCTTCCTGTCATGTCAAAACAAGTAGGGGGCATACAAATAAGAAAGTTATGAAGAACACTAGCTGTTTGACATAGTTGTTTTTCCATCTCAAATACAGTTGTACATACTTGGTATTCAGAAAGAAAGTATTCTTTCCCAAACACTTTTTTTTTTTTGTTTGTTTTGTTTTGTTTTATTCTGCTCCTCCCCTAATACAGAATGCCTCCAAAAGCATTTTTACTCCATAAGCAGCTCCCACTAAGCTGATCAAACTTTGTCTGTTCATGCACAACACTCTAAAATGTGATTTCAGGGTCTGGAGTCAGTGTAGTCAGTACATAAGTGCTACAGTTTATAACACAGGACGGTTACATTTTTCTTGTCAGCTGCATGAGTGAGTTGAGAAGAAAGATGGTGAAAGCAACACTGAACCTAGCCCTTGTGATGTGCCTTTCCCTGTGGGCTTACTATATCCAGATTAAGGGAGAGTTCACAGATAGGCGACAGGCTCCAGCACCCATATCCAATCAGACGGTTCCCTCAGGGGAACCATGTGGTGCACACATATGTGGCCACAGCCTCACAGCATGACACCATGGTGTCCTCCAGGAGTCCTCCAAGAGGATCATGGGAAGCTGTGAGTGGGAGTACAGCACTTTCAGCAAACACTGGGTGATGTATTTGAAGATTAGGCAATGAATTTATAAACACTGGCAAAATATGTCATGGTTTATGTTATGTTCGTGCTGCAACATAAGCACAAGTATGAAGACAAGTTGAAGACGGAAAAGTGGGGGACAAACTCATGCCGGCATCTGCCTTTCTGAAGCCTCACAGTCTTCAAACATCTCCCTCCTTCTGCTCAAAAGCCTTTCTGAAAGTCAATTTGTAACACTGCTTACTTCTTTCCCACTCCCTTTATCCGACAACACAATATGGGTGCTGTATCCACGTCTGTGTGCATTGTAATGAATATGTGCATGTGTGTGTGTGTAAAAATGCTTTATGTAGACTACATGTGTGTAACACTGCCAGCTGAAGAATGAGTCATATTTTCTCTATCAAAAGCAGACACAAACTGTATAGTGTACATCCACATCCTGACTAAGATATTTAGGCACAGCCTTCTCTTTTTCTCTCACTTCTTTTCTCAACTCCATTATGATTTTTTTCCATGGCAGCTTCATATATATACACCTTTCCACGGTTTTAGGACTGCATTACATTTTATGAAAAACCTCACACAATGACATCGGGCCCTAGAAAACCAAATAACCCAGCACCCCTCCCAAAGCCATCACACTTGATCCGTGTATGAATGAATCACACTATGCTACCATTTTCCTCTCATCTCCCTTCCTGCCCCCTACAGAACCGGAGCAAAGCCATAGCTCATATTTTCACTGACAAAAGAGGTGACAGTGAAAGGAAAGTGAAAAGGCTATAATAAATGCTACGGGAGAGGTACAAGGAAGAGAGTGCGGCGTTTGAAAATGGTAACCTTTTTCAGATGCTGATTTAGTATTCATTATTAATGACCTTTCTCTACCTGTGCAAAGCTGTTGCCAGGAAGCCCCTTCATGTTTGCATCTGCCAGAAGCTGGGGGCAGACGCTACGGCCTTGTTCAGACTTGTTGGCTGATGGATTTCTACACTTGGTATGCGTCTTTCGCACAAATACTGTTTAATTTGTCCCACTGAGTCCACACGCTGAGTAAAGAATAGTATGAACATAGTGGGCAGGATGTTAAAGCTCAGAAAAGCGTGCTAGACACAAATTAGGGGTCAGGCAAGGGAGGCTTGGTGTTTTGGTATTTACATTGTCTGTTTCTAGTTGGCAGGGAGGAAGACAGGCAAAGGAGGAGATAGGCGGTACAAGGAGAACTGCTTTTCTCTCTGCTGTCTTTCATTTACTGTTTTCTATCTCATCAAAAATCATTCTCATGCTAATTGAACTTAAAGAGCATCCATGCGTACAGTGCAGCGTGAGTGTGTGTCTGTGGACGTGCATGTGTGCGCCTGTTTGTGAGCTTGAACAATCACCTCAAATGTGCTCATCCAGGCTCGATATTCTATTCACAGTACCTACACATTGACAATCGTTCCTACACTGTGAAAGACATACTCCTAAGCACATTCAAATTTCACTGGCAGGCAGTACAGTAAAACTGATCTATCTATCTATCGCTCTACCTGTCTGTTTATCTAGCAATCCTTTCCATCATTCTGTCATCCTTTTGTCTGTCTGCCTCTATTCATCTGTCATTATCAGACAAAAAATGTAACACATACTTCCTCTCCCTAGCCGATAAGACTCCACACATCACTCAGGAGCAAACCACAGGGACCCTCGAAAGACACACACGTGCACCAAACTCTGCAAGAACTCACCTGAATTACACTATTATTTCTTTTGTTGTCATTTTTTCTGTCTAAGACTGAGACGGATTTTTTATGCAGCCTCCTTTGTCTAGCCAAATGCCAAATTATTATATTGTAATCATAGGCTCTTCTCTGTGCCAGGGATTTAACTGCACCGTCAATATTCGCTATCACTTCCCCTTAGCAGCTATAATTAGACTGCTTACTGGGATGGTATTGTGAAGAACTTCAGCCAAACCAGTCTCTCAGCCTTCTGTAAGGAGAGAGCTTTGAGAAAAACAATTAAAAGACCGTGTTTTGCCGTCATAAAGTAATGCATAGGGTTGTAGACTTGGCAGACTCTGTGGTTCATTTATATTCAGTACATCATTCTCAGGTGGTTTTATAACAAAATGCATGCTTAAGGAGCTCTATGGGGTGAGATGCCTTGAAGAGGTTTATAAAGCAGTTTTCTTAGGAAATATATTACTCATATTAGACATCCATGAATGGATCCACGATGCTGAAAATCAATGATGGTGACTATATTCATGTGCTGACTCTTGATATTTTATAACATAGGGAACAGCAGAGAGGTTTCTTACTGTAGTGTATAACTTTTCCATAAATCTGTCATTGTTTCATCACTGTGTGCAAGAGAAACAACATCCCTGTTGGTAAATATAATCTCAGTTTGACAGGACTTGTGTGAGATTTCTGGGTCACATAAATAAAGACATGCTCATATTTCCTTTTACATATGAGTTTGTTCTCTTGTCCAGCAACCATCACAAGTGAAGTCTTGTATCTAAAAGTATAGACACACACATGAATGAACACACACGCACACAGTGTTTTAAAATATACACACTTTCACACATTTGCACACACATGCAATGACATGAACACTACACCTCTTCCTTACTCTAGACATTTTTTGCCCAAGGGTATACCAGAGAACCAGGTGTTATCGCACTCCCCTGCGAGTCGCACTTTCCTCCCCAGAGCAATTAATGACACTCTAGAGTCAGAAACCATGGCCTTAAAATGGCTGCCTATCTGGAACAGAGGTGTCACATCACTCTGACAACCAGGTCAAGCCCTTGGAGTATCATCAGTGTGCGTCAACAAAGCCAGGGGTCAGAGTTCATCTCACCTTGTGACCTCTGGCTGGAATTGATCTGTTGTAGTGGAAATAGGAGTTTGGGGCTACACAATTCAGACACTAGCCTGAAAATGAAGACATTTTCTGTCTCGAATGATTGACTAAATGACTCATAACAAGGGACACAATGGGCTATTGTAGTCGCAAGGGGCTACAACAGAATTAGGTTAATTTTCTGTCATGTTTTTTAGATGCTGATGTGTGTCCTTGCATGTATTTATATGTGCACAGCGTATGAGCGTATGTGTGATGCTCTCAAGAAGCTGCTGTTTGTCATGAAGCTTGTGTTTTCAGGGCAATGAGCCAGTCAAGGAGAGGAGCTGTCAGCATGGCAGATCTGTGCAGGCAGCACTCGGCGCAAGCAGAGACGCCCACCCATGTCAAATGTCACAGCACTAATCTCTTTCCAATGCTGCCCAGGTATAACTGCAGGGGCAAGAGACGGACACACCTCATTGCTCCATAGAATGAGATTCCCACAACATCCTGGTCCACAAATCTACTGACTTTATTTGAATGTTATGTGCTTAGCTGTATGCCCATTTTAGAAACTAAGAACTGTGAGCCTGTACTCAAGCAAAATTTAACATACTTTAATTTAGTTAAATATGAGGCGTAACATAAATAAATTTGAGGATTTCTTTTATTTGTGTAATCCTTTGCATCCTTGAAATATATTTAAAATGTGCATAGCTGCATTTAACAAAGCACACAATTTCTTACATTTTTGTAACTCTGTGTATAAAGATTTAGTCCAGAGATCTGCTGGAAGGATATTTTACTTTTTTTTTTTTAATGTTTCTAATGCAGGTTATTAAATGCGTTTTTGGCTCTGTTTTTCCCCAAAGGGAGATAACACACAGTTGCTCATTCCAGTGTCAACAAACTTTGTAAGGATATTCATTCCACACATGACCCAGTAAAACAAATTCTTTCCTCAGGAAATTAGAAAATATGCAGTATCCCAATTACCAGCTATGTTTGTATGGCTGTCTGCATATTAGTGTGTCCTACCTTAATAATGTTTTCATAAACAAATAAATTCACTATACCAGAGGGGGATCTGTGCATGTAATAAATATGATAATTCTACATGTGACACATACTGTAAGTTCAATCACAATTCCACACAGATACAGTATGCTTTGTACTGTATCTGTGCAGCATACACCCATTTGAAATTACTGCAGTATTTTTTTTCTGGTACATCCTTTCCAATCTCTAACAAATTGGTGCTAATCAAGTTAAAGGGGACCTTCCTGCCCTCCTCATCCCTCTAAACTTTCTGAGCATTTAGTCATGCACCTGCCATTTCCTCATTCCTTTGCGCTCTTCCCCCTAAATTACTGGGAGGTGATATACAGCCTGGGTGTCCCAAGGCTACAGGAGATTTAGAACTTTGTCCCATATGAAGGAGAGGTGAGAAAAGACATTACTATGCAGAATAGGTAATATTGAAAACGCCAGAGCCCTTTATGGTGCCCCATGCAGATTATCAATCTATTTGTGTAACTTGGCAACCAGGAATTTCATTTCCCTTTTCATTTATTTGCTTTGCTGCAACCATTTACAGTGCCGAAACTGAAAATTGAAGCCATGGTGAAGAGAGGAGCAATATTCCAAGGGCAAAATAGGCTTCTTCTGGTGTATGATTGGAAAGGTTCATTTTGGGGGAGGGGGATGAAATGACCTCATTTTTATGAACTCAGAAATATTTTAAGATTAAATGTGTGTCCACATATGGTCAGCAACACCTTGTCTATGCAGCTTCTACACACCTCAAGTGTTTCAGAGATTTTGCAAGGGCATGTTGCAATATAAAAGAGCGACGCTTGTCAGTATAGTCCTTTATTAAATTCAGTACCATGGACAGAGGCGAACATTTGCAGCATCGCTCTATTCCCAGTTTCAGAACCATGGACAGATCCAGGTCTATCCCAGCGGATTGCACTGGTCCTGTTCTGCTATTGCAATCCAGAGTATATATAAACTACTGAGTATACAGCCTAGCCTTGCCTTGTTTCACTAAGTAGCTCTGGATGAATTGAAGTTATTTCTATTTGTTGAAATGAAATCATTTGATTGCATTATTTCTTCTGTTTTGGGGAATATACAGAGTTTAGTGAAACAGAGAATAAATATGAAAATCGTTTGACAGTTCTGGTGCTTTGAGTATTGCTTTCAGCAAGCACATGCAGTTGGCACAAATGATTTGCAAGAGCTACACAGTCATATTTGAGTACACCCAAACGGACTGAAATAAGTACCATTTGGGGAGCGAAAAGACACACTGTTACACGTCTTGCTCGTTAATTGCGTGTTATTATTATCAGTCCGATGGGCTCAGTCACCGAAGCCATTTCACTCCGGGCGACACTGAAAACATTACATAGTGGCTCACAGGTAGGTTGTGTGATGAGACCAGACCGTAAGGGAACAGTCGTGGCGCCATACCTTACATAATCATCACGGCAGTACCCAGTGAACATAATTACAATGATTTGTGCCCTCCCATTTCATCCTTGTATTAAAAAATATTGCTGGAGGTAAGTCAGGCGTGAGCACGGGCAAGGCTGCTGTGGTGAATGGAGTGTGGTCCCAAAGGAAAAGCTTGGAGAGCAGAGAACGGTGTCATGCCAAAGAAAGCCAGGCCCCCCCGCCCCGCCCCACTTCGCCCCGCTGGGGCCCGGTCACGCCGTGAGAACGGGATGACATTACCGAGCCATTTAGCTGGCAGAGGAGCAGAAAGAAGTGAGAGAGAGCCGAGTGTGTCGCTTTTGTTATTTAATGGTTGGCTAATGTGTAGGCGGAGGGGGGTATGCCTCATAGCCAAAAATGAAAACAAATAGGGCAGCATTATGAACCTTGGATGTCGCTGCTAAACTATAAGGCCTTCAGGCTGCGTAGTTTAACCGAAAACACTGAAGCAGAACTGGAGTACATCACCCCTTCATGTTGCTCATCAATAGAGGTTCAACAGTGGTTCAACATTAAGAAGTTAATAGGGGCAGTATTTCTGTCTCCATTTGGTCAATCTCTTTTAACAGAAGTTTAACCCTTTATCAGGCAAGTGACTATTTTTGATCATTTCCACTCAAGTCAGTGACAGCAACAGTTCCAGTGAGGACAGTGAGTCAACAATTTCAGGTCCAATGTGGTCTACAGGGTCTGCAAGGTCCACCTCTGCATGAACAGTGAGTGTACCTGCTTTGTTAGGTACCATGAAGTAATGGTACTAATGTAAGGAATGATGTTCAAAGGGATCATGTGGATGTGGACAGGGGTCTGGATCAGCACGTATGTTGGTCTAATGTTCTAAAAGTGATGTTCTAATGTTCAACAATACATGTTCCTTTCAACTTACATGTGCTTTTCTTGTATTTTTATATATACTTCTTGTATTTATTCATTTATTTTTTTGCCACATATGGGCAAGGAACCAAATACGGTAACTTCACTGACCTTCATTTTTTTACATGACAGTAAAAAAAAATTGAAAAATGTCACTTTTTTTTCCACATAATTTAGAATTTCAGAATATTTCTATGAATGTCCCATAAAGGGTTAATGCAAACTATGCATAAATCAGAGACCACTGTATCCCTATGGATGTTTGTTAAAGTCTGCAGTATAATATATATGTTATGTAAGGCTAAGGAAGTGCACAGTCTCCAGTGTTGCTGGTTTGTTTTTCATAAACTTCTTTTCATAAGAGCTTAAATTGAATTCATGAGATTATATCCAATAACCATGTCACACTCTTATCACTGACCTCAACATTGTATTTGTCCTTTGGGAGCAGAGATGAACAACATGAACTGATTCCCAATGGGATGTATGAGAAAGCCCAACTGGGAGGTCAAGTGAGTATGTAAAATCTCTGGTAAAAGATCTGGTGTGTGGAATTAACATGTCATTTTAATTCCTAAATGAGAACGCACAGCTTCAACAGGTCATTGTGTTCAGATCTGTGTAACCTCACAGATTAGAGGGAAAAGAGGCTCTTGTTTGTGACTGTGAGAATAAGATGGTGTTCCCTGCCACAAAGATCACGCTGACACAGGGCACGATGTTAATACGTTTAATAAGTGGAGCCTAAGAAGACAGAAATGTAGTTCTTTATATATATATATATATATATATATATATGTGTGTGTGTGTGTGTGTGTGTGTGTGTGTGTGTGTGCGTGTGTGTGTGTGTGTGTGTGTGTATATAAACCTAGTAATTTTCCATATCCATCAGCAACAAAGGCTGGGTTATTTACAACAACCTATGTCTAATGGTTCAATGCATTCTTTTAGAAGCAACATTTAACTTTGGACAAAGATTGTGGAAATCATACATGCAAAGCTAATGCGAGTGATAACTCTAAATTTGATTTAATATGGTTTTATTGGTTCTAAGTACTAAACAAATGATCAGTATCATACAGAGTAAAAGCTTTAGATACTTTCATCGCTCCATAGGTGCAGTATACCTGACATTTTATCCACAAATCCCTGTCTTTTACTGGTGCTGACACTTTTTTCTTTTGTTTTTTTTTTTTTTATCACTTGAAAAAGCCTTGACAGCTTCGACTTGCTGAATGTGATTTCCTTTACATCTTGTCCCACTCTTATGTGCATTTCCCCCCCTTCGATGTGCCCCCTCTCTACGCCACTCGGCGGTGCTCATAGACTTTCCCTTTCTGGAAATCAAATCATCTCATCCACATGACTTTGGAAATGGCAGAAGAAGCTAATAATACGCCGTCTCACCGATGCAAAACCCGCGTTTGTTCTTAGCCATGAGGATAAGTCGACACTCAGAGCTTGTCGTACGTCGGTGTGTTTTAGTTTTGCCCGTGGACTGCGTTTCAGCACCACGGAGCTGTCCGCCGAGTAGGAGCGAACCGTGGACGCAGCGACTCTCGGCTGCTCCCGTCAAATGTGAGAAAGGACTATGAGAGCATTTAAACCGGGATTTCAGCACTAAACCAAATCTCTTGTCTCCGACCGCCATCCTTTGACTCACATTCTATCAAAAGCAGATGTGTGATGTTTTTTTTTCTCAACCTGAAACATGCGGTACAAAAAAAAAAAATAAAAAATCTGCATTAAGACACCTCTGCAGCTAATCACAGTTAATAAGATCAGTGTACATGTCAGTCAAAGCGTATTACTTTCAAGATTCGTGAAGGTGTAGTTATTTGCTCTGAGTAGGAGCACAAAGGACCGTCTTCTCTATATTTCTCTATTTATAGACCCTCTCCCCTCGGTGGAATGTACCACTAGGTCTTCGCATAAGAAAGGAGGGGACAAAACAGGCTCGGTTTGACATATGTTGAGTGTATAGAGGCCCCCCTTTTTTTATTCAAACCTCCCTACTCTTCTGGCAGAGATTGAACCGGTCCTGTCCGTTTAAACCGAGAAGACACCCATACCGACTCCTCAATGCAAAAAAATAAAAGGGTGCCAAGAAGCTGGGACGAGGGAACGTGGGTGTAAATAGACAGTGAACGCTCTTGGTCTCTCTCTCTCTCTCTCTCTCACTCTCTCTCTCTCTCTCCCTCTCTCTTCTCTCTCTCTCCCTCCCCTTCTTTTTCTCTCTCTTTCTCTCTGTCTCTCTTTTATGAAATCAATGAACGAGTTATTGGGTAGGACATAAATATAAGGAATCAAAGCCTCCACCGGGACCAACGGCATTGCGCGCTTTTGATATGCGTCTTCGCCAAACGCTACATGTGTTTTCACATCAATGTAAATATTGGCTTTGATAGGACGAGAGCGGAATCAGCTCTGGCACGGCTTGGTCTCGGAACCAAATTTTGACCAAGACTTCCACCAGCTTTTCCCATAAAACGCTTCTTCAACCATCACCATCTGCTGCTTGTTGTACCCATCCCAACTCACTGGCCGGTCCGAAGATGGCAACTTTAACCAACGGGCAGGTGGACGCCACGGTGCACGGTGTCGGTGTGGTCTCCGCCAGCACGAACGGGCTCGTGAACGGATTAAGCCACAGCCACAGTCCGTCGGGCTGCCCGGCTACCATCCCCATGAAGGACCACGATGCCATCAAACTCTTCATCGGTCAGATCCCCCGAAACCTGGACGAGAAAGACCTCCGGCCCCTCTTCGAGGAGTTCGGCAAGATCTACGAGCTCACTGTGCTGAAGGACCGCTTCACGGGCATGCACAAAGGTGGGTTATGCCCAAAACATTCCCTGAGACAACTACGGCTCCGAGTACTTGTTTTTGTCAGTGTGAAATCATTTGTGTGAGAGTGGGGATACGGAATCGTTCGGGATTTTTGTGGCCACTTGCACGATTGCGAGAAAATATTGTGCGATTTTTTTTTTTTTTTTTTTTCAATTGCAGCCAGAACGACAGTGTGCGTGTTGTTGTCCGGATTTGATGGCATCAAAAATGGATATTTGCTTTTGTTAGACTTGTTGTGGGCTCCTTCTATCGCACTGCTTCATATCCTTTCCTTATTAAGCAAACATATCCAAGCATGAGAGCGTCACGAATCGGGAGTCACGACGGCGTGAATTTATGTAGGGTGATATTAGGAGGAGCGATGTTCCTATTTGGGCAGTCAGTGTGTGCACGGGAGTATTCACGCACCCAGTCCAGCGGTTGTAAACGTGCTTTCATTCACCCCGGTGCTAAATCCAGGCCATTAACCTCACGTTTTCACGTTGCAATAGCGGGGAGGCTGTGTTTGATTGCCCGCAGCACCGCGCACTCTGTTGCCCGTAACTCTGTCGGTGAGTGTGTACAGCCTGTGTGTGTGTGTGCGCGTGCGTGTGCGTGTGTGTTTGATGGGAGGTTGTTGAAGGGGGCGGTCGCGCGTGCACGTGTGTACGCACGTGTTCCACACAGAAGTAGTAGGCCTTTGTATAATATGCTGTATTTTCCAGTAGCCTTGAAGCCGTTCAAGATTACCAGTTCATTAAAATGAAACACGCACAACAAAACTGCAAATGCAAACATCACAGTGTTATCGGTGGAAAAAGCTGGAACTAAATGTTTAAAGTATAGCATGCTTTATGTATTTCCTTGATTTTTTTTTTAAATTGCTTTTTTTTTTTTTTTTTATTCTTACATTTTCTCCACGTGTAACCGACTGACAGACTTGACCCTGTTGGTTCAGTCATAATACCAGGGAATTAAGTGATCACAATTTTGCCTCTGGGTGTAATATTATCGACAAGCTTTGTGGTTTTGGTGCAAAAAAAAGAATGATGGTGCTGTATTTTATTTTCTACTGTCAAGGGAATGGTCATTTTCTGAAAATCATCATCTAATGAGGGGTCACTAATTGATCGGCTATACCTGCAGGACATCCCCCGGAGGAGCAAAGTACACTAAGAATGAGATATCACTTTTAGTAAGCCCCCCACCTTTCCTTTTAAAGCCACCTCTGCCCCCGTGTAAATAGTGTTTGACATGCACAGTGTGTCAGGAAATGATTATGATATACAAATAATTCCAGAGGGTGGAGACTGTCTGCAGGCATGGGGGAAACCAGAGGTGCAGAAGGGAAGAGTGGGGGGTGTGGGTTATCTTTTATTAATAGCCCAGCTGTAGTAGCGACTCCCTGTTGGACGGTTAATCACCAGTGGCCCCAGAACTATAGGCACGGCTCGCCAGCTGATTCTAAGAACTGTCTCCTCACTGCGATATACGGCCCTGCTTCCTGGGCTGGGCCCCTGCTTTCATTAGTGAGCCCCTGCTGCGCTCATATTTTAACTAGCTGGAGGCACTAGCTACTCCCTGGCTTACTAGCTCACTGGCTCACTGCAAGCTGTTTGAAGGCCGAATTCCCATCACAAACTCCTAACACCTACTGGAGGTTTCCATAGAAGAGATTCTCAAATTAGCAGTAAAAGACAGCACACAAAATAACAAGGCAACAAAGGCAAAGACAGTGACTGTGTACAGTGTTGTCATACTGGTTAAAGTGAACCAGTTTTAATAAGGTATCACAGGAATAGTTTAAGACAAGAGTAAATATATTTAAAGGAAAATATATAAATATTGTGAAGAGTAATATTTCTTGCTGTATCTGTTTTGTTTTTTTGGGTTTTTTTGCTGTCTGTTTTGTGTCTGTGAAGTAAAAGAAAAGTCTTGCAGACTTTTTTTTTGTTACTCTCCCTTCTCTCCTTCACTTTAGGTCCTTCATGCCATTTAAGTTTTTCTGAATCGTGACACAGAGAGAGTCAAACCAAGGGCACGATGACCCTTTAAGGTGTGAAATGCTCCAGTGTTGTAAAGTCGACAGAACTACCCACTAGAAAACTCTCCTTTTTTTTTTCTTTTTTTTTTTTTTTTGCCTCTCTCCTCTGCTGTCTTCATTCTACTTGACCACCTCTTGATTCTTTGCACCCCACTTTTTTACTCACACACCAATGTGTTGCCTGTTTTATGAAAGTGCTTTGTAACATTGTGGTAGCACAAAAAGATTGTACATGAAAGAGTTTTATTTCTTTCACAGTTTTCATTTATTTTTTCAGTGTACAGTACATACTGATAACTGTCATTGCTAACAATGTAATGTGTCATGTGGGGATACTATTGCATTCACTTAACTTTACACAGAGAGACAAGCCACTTTTACAAAGAAAGACGCATGTTTTTCACCAGATAACATAGATATATGTTTTTTTTATTATTCTTGCTAATGGAGGTAATAACTGGCCCTTGTCCTATACTGCTGTATATCAACAAGCCAAAAGAAACAGCTTTTGCTATGGTAATGCTGCCTCTGAAGAAAGAGACCCCTATTACAGCCATTGTCAGCTGTGCCTGTGATACAATTGCCATAACCCTCCCCATAATGACTCCATGTATCACTAGTAATCTAGTCTTTAGGATTCTGTCCCCTTGGAATGGAGGGGTGGAGGGAGCAGGGAGGAGAGAACATGGGACGGGGGTCTGCAGAGGCTGGGAGCGGTCGTAGGGACACCAGAGCAGGCCTACATCCTCCCAATGATTTTATTTCTCTCCCCTCTGCGACCGAGCCATGCTAATAGAGGCCATTTATAATGGTCACCGGCTGCTGCTGCTGCTGCTGCTGCTGCTACCAAGCACAACGGACTGAGAGGCATGGCTAGCACAAAGAGCCAGCCCTTTCTTTTTCCCTTCTCTCTGGCAATGCAGCATGGGAGGTGGGGATCTATTCAGGAGGAGAAAGTGTAGATCTGATTGCTAACACTATTCATCACTCGGATTTCATGTAATAATCATTGAAGCAATTGAGCTGTGATGATGATATGGGGTAGACATTTAATAAGTGGAAGGTGTTATCTGTTGTTTACTGCTGTCACATCTTCTGGCGGTATCTACTGTGTCCATAGCTAAACCTTTGTTGTCTACTCTTTTCCAAGCAAATATAAAGGCATCTGTCACCAAGTTTGTTTTACAACTGTTGTTTAATTTGGCACTGATTTAATACAAGTAATATATTTGTCCTTGGCCAAACTAAATACATTAGCAACAGCCCTCTCTATAGCCTCAGACAGTTAGAGTAGCTGCAAAGCTGGAGCATTGCTCAAAGTCAAAGCAGGTGTTGAAACTTCATTTATATGTGGGCCAAAAACTCGATTTTGACCTGGCAAAAAAAAAAAAAACAACACAGCTTTAGAGTTCAGACAACCTGATTTCAAAAGGTGTTTCATCAACTTACCGTTTAAAAATAACCAGTTTTTAATAATAAAACAGAACGTTGACTGTTAAACTATTTAATATGAATACTTCAGAAAAGGAAAGTGTTATGTGACCCTATAAGGGTTTTATATATTTGGAATTATACAAGTGGAGATACGGTATAATGACCACCAGTAATCTTGTTTAAGTTTACCATACTGCAGATGGCTTATGATACAGATGGGGGCTATAATCTGTGCCAGTCATAAAGGGAGTTATGGTTCCCACTGAATGCCTATGGTTTTGATATTTCAGCCCATTTAAGTGAATGTATCAGAGAAACAGGTTCAGAGGAGAGCACTGAGCTTATCGCATTTGTTAAGGCCTAAAAGTCGCAATGTCAGAAACATGAAAGGCTCATGCTGTGTTTTATTGCTGACTATTAGGTGTCACGGGTTGCCATTAGAGAAGTAGTACCTGCAAAATGAAACAACGATAAAACCAAATTTGGCTTTGAACAAAGAGAGGAAGAGGTGCTGGTGTGTTTTTTTTCGTCCTGCAGGTCTGCGTTAATGCAGCATGCGTTCCGGCCGAAAAATTTCACTCCCGTTGCATCATCCTCTCTGTGGGATCTTTCTCTCTCCTCCTCTCACATTTGGTTTGGGATGTGTGTGTGTGCATGTACGTGTGTGTGTTAGTGCATGTGTGTGTGTTTATGTGCTCCTCCTCTCCTCCCTGGCCCAGAATCCTCCACTCAGCTTTGCTCAGAATGCGTGCTCAGGCCCCACATTGTGCCCTGTTTCTATGAAGACGCATCCCAATCGATTTTGAGTGTTTTGTCAGAAAGAATGGCAACACGTGTCGCAGAGGAGGCTGCTTTTAACCAAAATATACCCGAACACACCAGAACCATGCAACACCCACTATTACTGTCCTGGAAGAACTTACAACTGCCAAGCAACAAGAGGGAAACAAGAGGCGGAGCCAAGGCTGGGAATACAGTGAGCCTAATTTGTCAGGAGTACCGTTGTCAAGGCAGCACTGCCTCCGTTGTCCATTATTATTGGAGGGGACTGTCAGATGGGGGCCGGCTGATGGCCGAGCAGGGAGCCAGTTAGTCACAGTGAGAGATGACCGCACAAAGCCAAAGAAGGGAGTGCTTATGGAGCTCCTGCAAGGATTAGCATGCTAACAGCAGAGCTGGAGTCATGAGGCCTGTCAGGGAGGTGGAGCCCTTTGGCTCCTCTGACCTCAGCAGGCCTCTCATTAAAACCACTGACCTTTACATAGGAGAGAGAGAGAGATAATGTAAGTGAACGGCGGTGTGTATCAGTTCATCTCATCTCAGACTGATTGAAACTAGCTGACATACTCTAGTGCGTGTACAATTCACAAGAGGATGAAAGCACAGGTAGATATTAAAATAAAGCACAAAAAAATGTGACAGTGTAATGTGTATGGCAGATTTGAAATGTCAATTTACATTACAATGGCACTATTACATTTTCATTAAGTGACTTGATTTGCTTCACAGGAAAGTTTTTGTGTTAATAGTTCAGGAGCACATGGACCTCCAATATCGTAAAAATGCCTAGTCAGCATATATCAGTGTGTTAGTGTGTAGTTAATGGTTCCACGTGGCAAAGTCATGGCTCACAGTGGACGGCAGTGCTGACCTGTGGAGAAGTACAACATTCAAGATTTGTGGCTGTCATTACAGGTCAGACAGGCTGCTGATCTCAACAAGTTTACCATAGATAGATAGATAGATAGATAGATAGATAGATAGATAGATAGATAGATAGATAGATAGATAGATAGATAGAT
>JAPQRP010000024.1:31082765-31095214 GCA_037367295.1 Apogon hyalosoma | reverse complement strand
TCTGTCTGTCTGTCTGTCTGTCTGTCTGTCTGTCTGTCTCTCTGTCTGTCTGTCTGTCTGTCTGTCTGTCTGTCTGTCTGTCTGTCTATCTATCTGTCTATCTATCTATCTGTCTGTCTGTCTGTCTGTCTGTCTGTCTGTCTGTCTATCTGTCTATCTATCTGTCTGTCTGTCTGTCTGTCTGTCTGTCTGTCTGTCTAGTTTGTCATGAAAACTGAAAAACCTCTCAGTTGAAGCGGTGAGTTCAGTAATTTTCCCGGGTTTCTGAAGTGGTACATCAGACTTGTGGTTCGTCATTCCACTTTTAATTATTCATCTCTTGGAAAGCTAAATTTGGGTGTCCCAAACATTTCCTGACAAAATGGCTAAGGTAGGAAGAGGGTGAGACTATTCGTCATTGAAAGTGGGGACAGCTCCAGACGTTTAGTGCGCGTGTCATGAGCACTTTAAGCGCTTATGTTACACGTATGTGCTCATGTAAGCGTGTGTTTGCAAAGGGTTGGCGGCATGATACCTCAAGCGTCACATGTAAGATCAGTTTATGTGTATGTGCGTATGAATGTGCACATGTTTGCGTGTTTTCTGTCCTGACCCTCAAGGGACCGAGTCGGGGGGGGTTTGGTGGGTGGTGTGGGGGGACGACACTGTCCTAATGATGCATTTTCTACTCCATTGATTCAGTGGCTCTGCTCTCCAGTAAATCCTTCACATGCAACACATTAAAGCTGGCCCTTTTTCCTCCTTCGCCAATCGATTAGCACAGCTTAGAGACGGCCACTCTGGAAAGCAGAGCAAGAGATGGGACTTGTTATCTTCAGGGACTCTCACATATACACGCACACACAAGACATTTTAAGGCTTTCATTCTTTCTCACACATATTTATTGAAAAAAGAAGTTATACGGCTGCGGGAATTATTTTATCATGTCTATTGGTCTGAAAAGTGCTGAAAAGGTTCAATATATTAGGTGTTAATACATCTGTTACCTCTGGTTTAACACAGACATTACCCGGATGGAGCTTTTATTTTTGCAAATAGTTTTGTTTTTCAGCATCTCTCCTTTTCAGTCTTCGGGTTCTCTTTACGAATACAGATGCAGGTAGTCATGGTTTTATATGTGCTGTAAAATCACTCATTTAAAAACCTTATTATTGTAGTAAATTTGGTCAATTTATTTGCAAGTTAGTAATGTTTAAGCCAGGTATTTAAGTTATTATTTCAGCGTGCTGCGGATGTTCAAACCCTCAGAGTGCATTAAATCGGCAGGAGATGCTCACTTATTAAAATTTATATGACATCCCCAATAAGAAGTCAGTATTCACCCAGATCCAGATACAGTATAATAACTTTTTTTTATTCATATGCTCCTTTCAGACATTAATTTAGATACAGTTGGGGCTCTTAAATGACCATGTCTTACCATTTTTAAATATATATATTTTTTTATAAATGCAGCAGATGTAATGTTGTCTCATTAAGTTTCATCTGTCACCTGGTTATTAACCTTTGCTCTGTCTTTTCTTGCTCTCCATTTCCCTCAGTGACGAGCTTAGTGTGAGCTTCTATATCACATACTCTTCTTGTTTCCCTGAAGAAAGGGAAAGGGATCTGCATATGGTTGCATATAGGAGAGCTGGGACTGCTATTACACTCCATTATAAATGAATTCACCTCCTCTTTCATATTACTGCCCCTTAGTTCTGCCTCACTCCGCTGAAATAATATCATACTCAAGACCGGCATTCATTAGTCCCTGAAACAGCTTCTGAATTTTTAAGGCCTGTTTTACAGAATGAAAAAAAAAAATGCTTGATGTGGTCTCCGAACAGTAATTGATGTTTTTTTTTTTTCTCTACCGTGGTCACACAGAGTACAGTACCATTGTCTGAGCTCATATTGTGGTCTTCAAAGTGCTTTTTTATTTAATCGTGGTTTACAGCTGCCAATTAAAGATTTTAAGACGATACTGGGAGAAAGCAGGAGTGTTCCCTTAGACCTTGGTGGTGTCCCCTAAAATAGCCTCTATCCTCTGTCTCTTTTTTCCATTGTGAGTAATGATCTAAAAGGTCAGCAGAGGTGAAGGGGATATGAGCGACTGCTGCACACTTTATTGAATTACTGTTCCTCACAGAACCAAAACTGTGGGGGCTTGTCTGGGTTTTTCACTTTGATACCCGAGTCAGTGGAACACGAGTCTGCAATATGGATTGACTGCACTGATAGCAATGTGAGGACACGTATTCCTCAATCTGTAAGGGGTAGATAAGTAAGATAAGTTAACATCTTTAAAAACAGCATGAGGTACCGGGAATCGACTACATTACAACTGCAATAACCTTATATATTTTATGTTCAGCGTTTTTTTTTTTTAATTATTATTTCAGCTAAGAACTTTTTTGAACCAGATACTAATTGAATAGTGGCAATCACATGGTCCCTATTGAGTGTCCCAGATAGAGCGTACAAGGGCAACTGTATCATTCATGAACCACAATTTGAATACAGCACTCATCAGTATTCCTCTTCTGCACTCAGTGGTACTCGTTTTCACCGTGTGACTATAAAAGACCAAGGCTTTATGAGGTATTTCTGTGAACACAATGAGTCAAGAATTTTTGTCTTTACTCTGACCCATTTCAAGAGTGAATTGAAGAGCGTTATCTGAGCCTCAGCACTCACAAAAATCCAGTCAGAACGTTCTTGTCTTAAGGTCAATCTTTTAAAAAGGAGAAAAAAAAACATTCTTCTGTTTATTGAGCAAAGGCTGTCCTTGGTCAACCCTTTCAGGCGGAGATAAGTGCTAACAGAACTGAGGTAGGGGAGACGTGGAGATTTCTATTGACTGACTGAAATTGGACAGCCTCAAACAAAGTTTCATGCCAAAGTTTTTCGAGGCAGAGTTCCAGGGCTTTGCAGCGTGGAGTTTCAGCTGCAGCGTGGATAAAGCTTTTTAATGCTATTGACTCTTTTTAGGCTCTTACCAAGATGTTCTGAAATATTTAAATGATCACTGGGAGTTTCTCGGCGTCTGTGGCTGGGAATAAAAGAAGAGAGTGAGAGGAGGGAACTTTTTATGTCAGCCTTTTACAATCCCTGAATTAATAGGCACAAGATAATTAGAGAATTCTGTGCAATACATTGTCCCCAAGCTTTCTAGACTTGGGTGGCATCAGGCAATGCATTCTGGTAAAAAAGTAATTCATGTGTCCAGTAACACTGCAGTAACACTAATTCAGGAATGCATTACTGCTTTTATTTTTAGCCCAATTATAATTAGTTTCAGAGGAGAAATTGAAGATAGAAGATAGAATCCCCTTCCAGGACAGAAGCTACCACTGAGATCACAAAGGTCGTTGTCAATATTTTTCTGTGTAGTTTCTGCTTTTAATGACCTGAGGATTGCACTTAACATTCTTAAGCTTGCAAATTACACAAATTAAGACATATCTTTAAAGTGGAATGTTTCTTAAGGCGATGAAGGTGTAAATTAAGTGAAACATTATAATGGGATTTAGTGTTTGATAAACCTTTGTTAGGAGGAAACTCACTGAAAGGAAGATTATATTTGCAGGACTTAACTCCTTTTAAGTGGGAAAAGGTGTGAAAATAACACAAGATTAGTGTAGGGAAATGATTACTAGTTTAAATTAAGTGGTACATTTTTAATTATTTTGTTGAAGTGCAATAACTTTTGACGTCTGTTTACTTTTCTAAGGAGTGTCTACTGTTACAATAAAGCTGAAAGTCCTTAAAACATCAGTTCAAACAAGGCAGACTTTACAATAGTACTTATCTGTGATTACGGCCACTATCAGGAAGTGAAATTTGCCAAAAGAAGGCATTATTTATGATGCAAAGACACAAAATAACAGAATAAACAACAAGATAGTAACATGAAACGACAGATTTTTAAGAATGTTTATTATAAAATGCACAGTTGTCCATGTGATTTATTCTTAATAGATAAAGTATAACTGGGACAAAGACTTTTAAACTTAATGTGTTGTATATTCAGCTGTAACCTCTTTGTCTTTATGTTATTTAGCGGCATTTATTCGGCAATTATATATCATAAATCTGCAAAATAATAGCTAGTCCCGAACGCTGCTCACCAGTACCATCCAACCAAAATCTCTCAAATGACTAAAATCTTGTATCTTTGCTGTTTCAGATGTTGAAAATGGTTTCTGGCTAATTCTAAAAAGCTGTTTTGCTATTACAGAGCGTATAAGATGGAGTGTTAAAGGAAAAACTTGCAGTTTTTGGGGGGGTTTTCCAATAACACAAAGAGGAATTCACTACACTGACATCTTTGTATGAAGAGAGATTCGGCTTACAGCCAGTCAACTTGTTGGAAAACTACTGTATCTAGGAAAGACAGCTCATCAAGTCAAGGTTTGCCATCCTTAACAAGGTCAAAGCTCTATGTGGTCCAACACAGCTGTCGTTTAAATGAGGCCTGGTGACAGTTGGTGGATTTCACCACTGAAGCTCGGGTCTTTTCTTCTCCCCTACCAGTAAGTATTCATAGTCTCCACCATTCCCTCATCGCTTTCTTTCATCTTCTCCCTTTTTCTTCTACATATTCCTCTCTCTCCCCGTCTCTCTCTGTCTTTTTTCCCCCTCTCTCTCTTCCTCTCTCTCAGTGGGTGTGTGTCCCTTTAGGGTGTCTGCAGCGGTTGAGATAAGAAGCGAGTGTAGGACACAGGGGGATGGTGTTCACAGAAGCTAGGTGATCTTATCTACTCTCTCTCCCTCTCCCTGTCTTACCGAGCATCCCGTGCTGTTCTGCTTTTCCTCTCTGCTGTTCTCCTCCCCCTCTTTCTTTTTGCTCTTTTGCCCTTCTTTCCCTCTCTCCCTCTCCATCTCCCGTCTCTCACACACATTCTCAGATCCCCTCTGCGCTGCTGTTGATTTGAATTTGAAGTGATGGGAAACCAAATTGGCAGCATTGACAGCAGAAACAAACAGCTTATCTCTCTCTCCTGGGCCAATATGGGTCTTAGTCAGATACTAGAGCTGCTGCCAGCATCTGACTTGTGACAATGATGATAAATTGAGCGTTTGTTGACTGTCACTTTTCATGTGTGTGTGTGTGTGCAATTGCACCAGCATCTATGTGTGCATTGGTGCTTGTCTATTCCATATGCGTGAATAAACAGCCAGTGATAAAATATAACCAACTCAGTGTACTGTAATTATATACAGCACTGATGCATTCTACTTTTTCTGTTAACATTTTCAGCACTTTTTAATTACATTTTAGAGTTGAGGTATATACTTTTTTACTTTATGCATTTATTTGAATGCAAAAGTAGATTTTACACTCAAAAGATATGATAATCATATAAAATATGATGCATTGCCCTAAATTAAAACTCTCAAAAAAGGTTGTGCCTCATTAAGCATTGCTCCAGCTACGGGGTGCATGTACAGTGTAATTAAAAAAGAATGTAAATTCTGATTTTGTAAAAATACATATATGTGCTCAGGACAAAAATAAACCATATAGTATTAGAAATTCATGTGCAGCTGGTGTTTAGCATATATTATCACAGTTATTATTAAACTACTGCAAAGCACTCACCTTCTAAGTGTGTAAAAATATGCGTAGCAGTATGTTAACCAAGTTTAAACACATAAAGTAATTAATAAATTAGGTTTTAGTCTGTAAATTCAATCGATGTCACAGATGCATACATTTAAAATAGTATATAGCATTATTAAACAACTATCCTAGCATTAAAATTACACATGTCACCCTGCAATAAATGATTCTGTTGCAAGGAAAAGTCATTTTTATTGAAGAATCTGTTGCTCTTCAGTAGGCAGGTTGAAAACAGAAAAACAAAATCTAGCAATAAAGCTGTAAAGAATTGTACTCACATGTTACCATAAATACATGCAGGTTAGACTTACTGTAATTCAGGATTGTGGTTTTGACAAGGGTAAATGCATTCTGAGTCATATTCTATCACAACAATGAAATTATAACCAAACCAAGTGCTGCCAGACCCTAAACCCAACCATAAACAGCTTATTAATGTTGTTGTTAACAGCAACTCAAGTTGTTTGTGAACATTTTACATATATTTTCAACATTACCATTCTTTGCCTCCACGAATTTACATTAATTAACATTATTCACTTATTACACTGGAACAAAATGTAATGTGGATGGCTTTGGATTAAAAAGAAAACTTACACCGTAACCCCTGACAGACTGGCTTACTACAGCACAAAGGAAAATATTAGTCCAAAAACTTATAAAATGAAAATTGTTGTCAGAAAATAAATCAAGCCTAAACAATGAAAACATGTCTGTATTAATAACATTCAAATAAAATCCACTTTTTGCGATGTAATTAAAAATTAAATCAGGTTTAAAATGCAGAGAGCACATTTGGAGCAGGGTATTTTGTTCTGCTGAAGGGCTACTGGAGCTTATTTGATAACACTGTTTGGGTACATCAGGTAAATAGATTAACACCCAATGAACCAAGATATCTAGCAGTAAATAATGTATTATCTTCATTTATACTACCCACATAATGCTGCTTACACATTCATGTATCTGTAATGATAAATGATACACATAAGAATAGAACAGACTGATAAATAGAAAAGAAACAAGCTTTTCTTCACCTGATTTTTTACCTTTAATGAGTGAAGGCAGGAGTTTTCGCTTCTAGGAACTGCACACACTGAGCTGTATGTAATGTGAATGCCACCATGCACTGTGCTGGATGTGGTGGGTGCCTGTGCGCACACATGTGAGTATGTGCGTGAATGAGTAGCTTGAGTGTGTTTCCTGTGGGACAGCGCCGTAGCGTAGCATGTAGCGTTAAGACGACAGGCCCGGAGAGGACGCAGAGGGAGCCAAGCTGTCAGCAGCCAGCTCCCACTTCGCCTAATGAGAGAGAGGCCCGTTAATTAAAAACACCAACAGGCCGAGCTCCCCAGCGTCCCGCCATCAGGGCGACCTGGGGTTAAAGACATGGAGCCGAGAGGATGTGAGGCATGCTGCTTCTACATACAGAACATGGTGCTGCCCTCAACAATAAACAGCCCCCAGTATACAAAAAGAACAAAGCAAAGCACAACTGGGAAGAGCTATAAGAGGGGCTTCGTTCTTTATACTGCACTGTGCTTGTGTGTTTTGGGGGGAGGGGTCCATGTTAATCATCTGATGCACATCCATTGAAGTTCCCAGAACAAACTGCAGATGTTTTTTCCTCATTGTGTTCGTGTTTGTTGTGTGGCAGCAGGAGACAGTCTGTAAACGTCTCCACATAGACTTCGTCAGTTTGAAAATGTTCAACTCATTGTTCACTAAATGAACACTTTTTTTTTCTTCTAGAGCTTCTGTCTGCTGATATTTCTATCATTGTTAGAGTGATTGTGTTGTTCTTTGTGAAAGATTTTCCTTTCACCGAATTCAATCTAAATGAATGTCTTTTATTTAGTTAGATGTCTGCACAACAAACCAGCGAAACACCTGCATTTACAGTATCAGGAAAATTCCTGCTCATAATAATCTGTGTCACAGAAGTCTACTGTGAAATTGTCTTTTTAAGTATTTTATTAAACTGTCAAGCACATGAATCATTAGCCTTGATCTGGAGATTGACAGTTTGTCAGTTTTCTGACAGTGGCATGCGCCTCACTGTCAACAGGGGGTGGCAAGGGAACGGCTTACACATCCCCCACGGCTGCTTCTTCTTCCTTGCCTCCTGCGTCTCCATCTTCCTTCCACCCCCACATGTCAGCCCAGGTGCTAACAAAACCGAGGATTGTGGGTAGTCTTGGAACATATGGAGCAGAGAGACGGAGAAATGAAGGGTGGAGGGAGGAGAGGGGGGGCTGAGAGAGAGAGAAGCTGTCAGGGAAATGTCTATCCCTGTCACAGCAGCCAGAAGAGTGCGATGGACGAATGGATAACTGCTATTTCAGACTGCCAGGGAGAAAGCTCAGTCAGATTTGATGTGCTTTGCGGGTAGAGTGGCTCTCACGCAACAGAATGCACAAACATCATATCTCCAACGCCACAGTATTTGGTCCCACTTTCATTCTGTTTTTTTTTTTTTTTTTTGCATACGTTTGATTGCTTTTATGTACACAAGAATGCTCAGTTTGTTCAGTCGCTGAAATGCTGTCCGCAGAGCACACACACGCACTGACACACACACAAACACAAGCAAATTCCCAGTGCGGCCGTGTAGACTAAGTTTCCGAGCTATGGCTGCAGGCTTCCTCTGTGTGTGTGTGATTGTGTGTGATTGTGTGTGATTGTGCACCAGTGTGTGTGTGTGTGTGTGTGTGTGTGTGTGTGTGTGCGTGTGTGTGTGTGTGTGTGTGTGTGTGTGTGTGCGTTGTTTTTGGCTAGTCGCTGATGATTGGTGCAGCCCCCTTCATATGGCTGTCTCTCCCTCTCTGTCTCCAGTCCTTATAACATAGAATCTTTTTTTTCTCTCTCTCTCACTCTATTTCAGGCTGTGCCTTCCTCACCTACTGTGCCAGAGAGTCGGCCCTGAAAGCCCAGAATGCACTGCATGAGCAAAAGACCCTGCCAGGGGTAAGTCATACATTAGGAACGCAGCGTCGACCCAGAAGCAAAATCTTACATAAACACATCATGGATTCACCGTGTCACACATACACAAACACAGATGCCCATTTTTAACATATAATGCCCTGTATTTAATTCAAATCAAAGGGGAGACATCATCTTCCCTATGCTTTTCATGTACTGTTTATCACTGGCTGTACACCAGATAGAAGCGCAGCCCTTCCTACTCTTAAATATTCGTCCTCTTCCTTTGCTGCTCTCCTCCCTTTCACTGCTTCCCTCTCTTCACTTTGACAGTCACACACAAACCCATAGGGAGAAACCACACACAGCATCACATCATAGGCATACTATTTATAGTCCTTCCTCCAGTTTGTGTAAATGAGTGTGTGTGCCTGCGTGTGTGTGTGTGTGTGTGTGTGTGTGTGGATGCATCCATGTGTGTGGGCTAGTATGTGAGAGAAAGACAGGGAGGGATGAAAAGCGGGTGGGCGGGTGCATGTAGGCTATTTGTACATTTATGTGCACACTCTGCATTATACCCAGGACTTTCACGAACATGAGTGTGCATCATGAACGTACATCACGACAGCACCATCTTCGCAACAGATGTTCACATGCTGAGGGTGTTACCACTCACATGTACAATACAGCTGGAAGCAACGCATCTCGTTTTAGTGTTTGCCTTTTACTTAAACATGCTAGAA
Organism: Apogon hyalosoma; assembly: GCA_037367295.1. Taxonomy (NCBI): domain Eukaryota; kingdom Metazoa; phylum Chordata; class Actinopteri; order Kurtiformes; family Apogonidae; genus Apogon; species Apogon hyalosoma. The sequence goes on along the minus strand of JAPQRP010000024.1, from coordinate 31,085,937 downwards.
TAATGGATTTGTGATCCTATCACAGAAAACACAAAGATATTCAGTTGTTAGTAAGTGTGTGTGTGTGTGCATACGAGGGGTTTTTATTCATTGTGGTCATTCTATAGTGTATACGTGATTTTCTGATTACAAATATATGCATGTGTGCACAAGTAAAGTAATGTAGAGAGTTAGTAACTTGAACGCTCATGCACACACATGTTTATGTGTGCAGGCCCACGTTTATGTGTAAGTACGTGCCTGCCTATACATGTGTATGTGCGTGTTAGGAAGTTTTGATGCGTCTCTGTCAGGCCTAGCTCGGTTTGCTCTGTTCGTTTTTAATGACGCCTCCAGGGAAGCTGACAGTCGCCGTGTTGAGCGTACAGCCTTTGATGTGAGTGATTATGACATCACAGACGTGCAGCCGAGAAGAGCGGAGGAGTGGGGATCCGTGCACTCAGTTTTTTTTTTCACTTCCCAGTGGCATATTATTCAGAAAGAAAGAGGGAGGGAGAGACAGAGACAGAAAGAGAGGAGGAGAGATTAAATATTTGGCCAAAACCAGAATGCGATTTTGTGTTCACACAAAATGTGCTGCCGATTGATGTTTTTGCCTTTTGTTACTATTGTTTGACACCAATCAGAATATATGAACGGGAAAAGAACCTTTTCGACAAATCAGCCTTTACATGTCTAAGGTGAAAAGACAGTATTTGCCTATTCACGATACATCAGGTCTGCATCTACAGCAAATAAATGTAGTCAGTCACTTGCAATCAGCATTGTTTTGGAAGGAAACGCTAATTCACATTGCCTTTACCAGTGGAGGACAGTCTCAGGTTTGCATTTGATCGATGTTGAGCGTTAAGTAAACAAAGGTAATGCCATAGGACAGACCTAGATGCTCAACAAACCCTGAAGCAGAGCATTCACAGAGGCAGACCAGGAGACTGTCTTTGTTGCTGGTGGAGGTAAAGCCAGCAAAACAGAATAAATGAGTTCATTAGAAACAGAGCGAGGACTTGGCCCTGGGAAAGGCAGTGGGACGTTTTATGGTGCGCAACTACACTCTCTTTCCTCGTGTTCCTGTGTTTTATTTTTTTTCACCTGCCTTCTTCTCTGCCTCCTTCCATCCTCTATCAATCCCCACTCACAGGCCAACACAACCAAAACCCTGCAAATGAAATCCCTTTTTTCCTCTTAAAGCCTCTTTCCCCTTCACTTCGCGTCCTGATGCGCTTTTTATCGTCAAAGTTGCTCCCCAACCCTTACATTTAAAAAGTTTTCTGGCTTCCTTTTTCTTTTGCTGCCAGGTGAGCCGAGAGAAGAGGGGATTTGGCTTCCTAGAGGAAATGCCCTGTAAGCATGGCTGTAGGCTGCTGGTGTAGCTCAGACAAAGTACTAAAGGCTGCCTTGTGTGGGTGTGTGTGTGTGTGTGTGTGTGTATGTGTGGGTGAGTGCAGTGTCAGGAGAGACTTTGGGTAAACAAGCGACAAGCAAAACTACTGATGTTAAAGTGACACTGACATTGAACTACTCAGGATAAATGACAAAATGTTTTCAAATCCCTCATTCCAATATAACACTAGAAACTCCAGGTACATCGGATTATGTTGGCTGAAAGTAAGCTTCTGTTAAAATAAGTAAACTCCTTTGACATTGGAATTATTGTTAGTGTAACTTTTAAGGAGGCTGAAATTGTGGAAGCATCTTTAAAGGCACAATGTGCAATGTAAATGCATGAACATATCTAAAAGAGAAAAAAAAAGCCGCTTATATAATTAATTTTGTTGACTTGCGTACTTAATTAATACATTACCTCATCTGTTAACATGGTTTTTGCCTGAGTTCCATCAGACTTCCATTGATGGTTAATGAAAATAAAAACTCCCATAATCCCACCTAATTCAGTGCGTCAGCTACAACTGTGTCTTTGAGCTGTTTTTTTAACTACTTTGACAGAGAGACCCCAAGAAAATGTACATAAAACATATTGTATGGTATTGACAGACCCGTAGGCTCTCTGTAATCATGGGTGAAATAAGCCTCTTTTTGGGTTATTTGATATTTCCAGACAAAAAAAGAATCATGTTAAATGATTTCTTTTAATGTTATGCATTTGTCAAATTTGATATGTATTTCCCATTCTATTTTATACCTACTTAGTGCATTTTCCTGTTATAAGTAAGCTTATATTAGAATAACTGGAGCGATATGACAGCAGGAATAACACTGGTAAAAGTTGTGACAGAAAACTCTGATAAGGATTTAGACAGCTTCTTTTTATCTACTGGAAGAAAGTTGTGTATCCTTTTTAAAGGTACAAGGCTAAAGATCAGATAAATGGAGAGGTTGGAGATAGTGACGTGAGACAGGCCTAAAATGGGGCGCGTCCCAAACGCCTGGCCCTGGCTGCCATATTTGTGATCCCGCGCTCCAGTTTCAGACTCGTACTACAGCAAGAGGCATTAAAAAGCCTCTATTGATTTTGGCAAAAGGCCTCACGAGTGGGAAGATGTGTTTTTGTGCATGCACGTGTGTGTGGTTGTGCGTGCGTACGTACGTGTGGGTCACAGGGTGGAGTTGCAGAGCTAGAGCTAGTGCATTGTGTGTATGAACCACAGGGTACAATTACCCACGAGCAAATCCTCCCCCACACATATAAATACTCACGCATGCAATAAAATAAAAAAAGACATATCTGGCAACCACTCAAACACAGTGCTAGATATACAGTATAGGCCTCAGCAGTACCACATGCCCCCACACAGAACACAAAAGTAGCGTGCACTCCTGAATACTTAGCACAGCGTTCCGAGTTGGAAAATAATGCATACAAATACACACCCACACCCACGCAAACATGCATAGGTACAAAACATACCACTGATACTCACACTCCAAACCCTTCTCTTGTAACGGCAATACAACACTCCTCGTAAACACTTCCATTCAACAACATGATACTCTGATACTCATGGAAAGAGAGGGAGAGAGAGAGAGAGAAATAGGGAGAAGGTAAAAGAGAGAAAGGGTGAGAGAGAAATACACCATCAATTGACTCACAGTGTAATAGTGAGCTAGATGAGAAAATATAGAACACTGTGAATCAATGCGTCATTTCAGGGCGCTATCACACACACACACACACGCACACACACACACACACACACACACACACACACATATA
>JAPQRP010000024.1:31056304-31082581 GCA_037367295.1 Apogon hyalosoma | reverse complement strand
CACCCCCACCCCTTTCTCTCAGTTGAGATAATGCCAGGGCAAGAAATCCATGGCATTGATTGGCTCCTGCGACCCAGTTTCATGGCAGCTTTTTCTCAATAAGTCGCCCTCATTGGTCGATAACTGCCAGGCTCCCCAGGTGAAGTGGGTGAAAGGGTTGGTAAGGGGATTTTTGGTGGTGCTCAGTTATGATTTGTTTCCCCTATGCGAGCACAAGTACATTAGTTCACTCCGTCTTGTGTGTTTAGATTAGTGGTGCAGTGTGCAGGAGGCATAGCTGCACGTCCACATGAATAATGCTGCCGGCCCTGGAGCTTAAACATCCCCTCCCTCTCCCCGAGCCATCACCTCATCAACTATCCTAATCACCCTTATCCAAAAGAAAACCGCTTGCCACATATTGTGCTCCAATTAATGAATCCACAGTCAATGACAGAACGTTGGAATGATGCATAAGCAAGTTTTAGAATCACAGAGCGCGGAGGATGATGGGCATGCAGCATCAATAGCCATATACTGTACGCTTAGAAAAATACACCGATTCTTGTAAACACAGAAACCTAATGAGCAACTTATTTCAGTCTCAGATGCTTAACGGTAAAAGAAAGATCCGTGCTGGTAGTGAGAGAAACAAAAGAATAAACAGGATCTAGTGTCCAAACCTGTGCTAAGCTTTTTTTTTTTTTTTTTTTCTGTGCTAAGCTTTTAAGTGAGGCACTATGCGGTCTGAATCTGGCAGGTCATAAGCCTGCAATAAAAATTCAAATGAGTCTCCAAAACAGACAGCAGAAAGCAGAATGACTTTCAGAAAGTACTGTTTGTAATACATCCAGGGTTAAATGCAGATTCTGTTTGTTTGTTAAAAAAAAACGAAAAAAAAACTTGACTCATTAATTACCTTCTGAGTCCTTTTGCTCAAATACTCTATTTACATACAAAACTGAGGTACAAGTAATTACTTCAGTATCTATACTTTTACACCACTACATGTCAGAGGTAAATATTGTACTGCATTTGTCCAACAGCTTTAGTCACTTTTCAGATTGCAGTCTTTCATCACCCTCTTGGCCAATGAAAACCATGTGTCTCCAAATTGTGTTTATTTGGGAAGTTTGTGATTAACTGCTAGATTAAGTGTCCCTTTATGAGTTGAGATAAATTGTCCTCCTTCTTAAGCTAAATAAACACTTTAAAACCCTCTCGAATTAGCTGGAAAATGCATTGTCACAAAGCTGATGGCAGTTTTTCCGAGCTCGTAAAAAAGTTGGCTTTTTAAAGAGACGCAGATCTCTCAGGACTGCGACGCGAGAGAGTATGATGTACTGCTGTAGATCAACCTATCCAACAGCGGATATAGTAGTTCAAATGATCTCAGTATCTAGAGTTGTAAAATGCAACATGCGCATTTATGCAGCAGGAATATGAATCCAATACATCATACATAATAGTAAAACGCTTATATTAATGATACAGTAGCCACTTTTACTTTTCATTCTTTTCATTCATTTTCTGAACTGCGTAGTCCTTTGAGTGTGTGTGTGTGTGTGTGTGTGTGTGGGGGGGGTGCTATTCCGCCAACTTTTGGGTGAAGCTGGGCTACACCCTTGATGCGTCACCAGTTCATTTCAGGGCTGTCATATGCAAACAAATAAATATTTAGTTTCACATTCATATCTATGGGTGATTTAAATTGACCAGTTGACCCATTACGTTGCATCTTTGGACGGTGAAAGGATGCCAGGCCAGAGCACCTGAAGAGAGCCCATGCAGATACAAGAACACGCAAACTCCACATAAAACCTCCACTGACATGGCAAACCACTGCACCACCATGTTACCTTCATTCTTTAAATGCATTACTGATAATATCTGAACATTTTGTATTACTTTATTGAGCTTCTGTAGCAAACTTGGAATACTATACATCAAAAAATAAAGCGAAAAACAAAGCGAAAACACATATAGTATTCCAACTTTCCGACAGAAGCTCATTCAGAGAAGGTCGTTTTGGGTTTAGTGTGTCAAGTTGGCTTTGTACTTGCATGCATAGAGCCCTGACTTCAACATTTTCCACTATCTTCTAGCGGTGTAACGGTGCACTTGTTTGTACCGAATCGTTTCTGTTCAGGGCCTTCGATACAATACGGAGGTGTACCGAACGAATACATGTAGCCTATGTGAAGAACGCAAACACTCAGGAGGCACGGTGGCTCAAGCAGAACCCATGTGCAGGGTTTCCTCTGTATACATTCAGCAGAGGTGAATTCTCAGTGGCACTGCAAAAAAAGCCAAACATGACAGCAGAGAGTATAACAAGAGGCACAGAAGCCGGGTCGGACGTTCGAAGCATGTTAAGTTTGACTTTCGGTTTTCGGTTTGTTGCAGCTTTGCAGCACAAAAGAGTCCACGGGTTTGTTTATAGCAAAAAGGGTTTTATTTTTTTACTCAAGTTGGCAAAATCAAGCAGACCTGCTCCTCTTCTCCTTCACCGTGCCTCTGCTGTGGTGTTACTGTGAGGTCACACTCACAGCACGTCAGGGAATACTGTGAGGCGTTTGTAAACACTCAGTAAATTACAGTGTTTGCCATAAACGAACATTGAACATCAAAAAATATAAAAATACATAACATGCATGGTGCCTGTTAGTGCACAAAAGACTGAGCGATATTTTGTACAAATGTCCTGGCTACATCCTGCTTATGCCTGCATCAAAAATGTATCAAACCGAAGACCCCCGTACCGAAAACGTACCGAAGCGAAATTTTTCTGTAGCGTTACACCCCTACTATCTTCATGTTTACTAGAACCCTGACTGCCCTACTGATGCTGCCATGGCTGAAAAACACCAAATCCATGCAGGACTTTCCAAGAACAGAGCACGGTATTAGACATAGCTGTGGTTTTGAAATTAATAGCTCAACAGCTGCTCATATGGGTGTAAAGTTTAGGTGCCCGTGTATTTTGGCCATATAGTGTGTAATTTTGTTTCAAAACATTTAAAGAGTGAAGCATGAACTGTAACAAAGATCATTACAAGCCTTTAACACCACCCTTTGTCTTATAAAGTCTAAATGCTCCCATTATCATTGGGCTCCAGGCCTGATGTTACAACCTCCCATTGCCAAGTGGAGTTTGAGCAGATTGTACAAATGAGAAAAATTCATCTGTCTGGAGGCAGCAGTTCACTTTAGTCCAATAATCCAACTCATTTCAGAAGTGGTGCATGCTACCCGCAGGGCCAATAGATTGATGATCCATATGTGAAATTACACACCTTTATACAACCACGCCATATTGTTCATGCAATGTTATATAGCAGAGTTCGATGTTCATCTGAAACATTAACATCGCCATAGATCAAATTTAGAGGAGAAGAGTTTGAGTATTGGCCAGGAGTAACATTGTCAACATTCAGAAATAAGAAATTTATCTCTCTTCATTCAGATGTACTGTGCCTAGAGGTGCATGCGTCCTACAGATAAATACTTTTCGGTATTAATGCTTACTATATATTAAAATAACACTTATCCCCCTATTCTTTTCAGTAATTTTATTGTTGCGGGCAGATAAGATGGAGTCCTAGCCAGCAGTTTTAAAAAGTGTGATATGCTCTCTAAAGGAATGGATTGAACTGTCTGAGCAATTCAAAACACCTCTGCTAAGTGCCATTATTGGGTGAGCCAAATGTTTTTGTATCCCCTCTGAAAGCATGTCCCCACTTCAGAATTTTCAGGTGCTGTTGCTCTTTTAGCGTCTCAATCTATTGCTGGCTCAAGCTATTGTCACAGTTTGAAACCAACTTGTACTTTCCTTCAGCTTTTTATTGATCCACAAAAGCATAGTGCACCACAGAGTCTTCATCCTCACCAGCCTGCTTCACTGAGCATTTAGAAGTGTTAATGTCACCGCTGACACTTTACCACTTTACCAACATATTCACAAGAAGGAAAAGAGGCAACAAAGATTGACTCGTCATTGTCAAGCATAGACCGTACACTTTTAAGTAAAAAGAATCAACACGTTACTGTTCAGGTGTTGAGAAATCTGCAGTGATCGAACCTTTAGAAGTACTTTTTTTCAAGTATTTATACATAAATTTGAGATCCTTGTATGTTTCTTTATACTTCTACTCCAGGCAAATATTTTACCTTCTACTTCATGCCTTTTGATCGATTTTGTTAGTTTTCAGATTACAGCTTTTCCTGTCCAGTGAAATCCATGCATTGTCAAATGTGTCGATTTTCAATATTTGTGATAAACTGAAGGATTATATGTTTTTTTTTTTTATTGGATAATTCTCCTTTTTAAGCCAAATAAACTCTTGAATTAGCTGGAAAAGGCATCGTCACAAAGGTGAGAACAGGGCTGTTTTTCTGAGCTCATGAAAAGATTTTTTTTTTTTTTGTCACAGAGCAGTGATTCTACAAAGGATATGATGCATTGCTATAGATTAAACTAACCAGAAATTTATAGAGTAAGTCAAATGAGCTCAACTTTAAGCATCTACAGCAGTAAAGTGTAACATACACATTAAAGCTGCAGCGGCTGAAGGCATGGGGGGGCACAATATGAAAATACACAACTTCCTTCTGCAGCTCTAAACTAGTATGAAGCAAAAGACTAAATATAAATATTGATGAACCTGATGCTGTTTCATGCTGTTATGGAAAAGTGAAGCCACGTTTCCAAACTTCCATGGTGAGACATTATTAGCGTCACATCCAGGTCGCATCTGACAGAATCTGATCAGCAATGAGTAATTACAGGTATTAATCACATATATAACCCTTCCTACCTGTCTGAAAACACCTGTGATTAGATAAAGAGTAGCCCCACAGAGTACATTTTCTACAGCCTGAAAAAAAAAGGGAAGGAGTCAAGGAGTAGACGTCCTTTCAGACCAGTTGAATTACAATATGGTGAAAGGTAATCAGGGAATTTTCACCCATGGACCTGGAGCTTTAACCCTTTATAGGGCACTCATAGAAATACTCTGAAATTCCACATTTCAACCTCAGTGTGTTATTGAAGGGCATAATAACACTTTATTGCGTTTGTGAAATTTTTCAAAAACGTTCTATCGTTATGTAGAAAATCAAAGTCAATGAAGTTACCATATTTGGTTCCTTACCTGTATGTGGCAAAAACAATTTAAAAAATCCAATAAGTATATATAAGCAAGTGGCACCAGGAACAACAAACCCCACCCCTTGCACGTATTGTAGCTTATTTTGGCATCGATCCAGCTGATGTCATCATGTCTATGAGTGTGATGATGTTAGCATATCAATTGCCTCTATATATGTGCCAAGTTTGGAGTAAATTGAAACAAAATGTATGTCTTTTATAGACATTTGAAATTTCGCCCATTATAAGTATTTAGGAGAAAAAATAGATTTTAAAAAATGCAGAAAGAAATTGAACTTTGACCTACTTTTCCCAAAATGTAATGACATCTGTTCTGGGTCACTGGCAATCTATAAACCAAATTTAGTATAAATTTAACCAATAGTTTTGCTGCTACAGACATTTGAAATTTCGTCCATTATGAGTAAATGGAAAAAAACAGATTTTAAAAATTCATTAAAAATGTGAACTTTGACCTACTTTTCCCAAAATATAATCAGATCTATTCTGGGTCACTGGCAATCTATGAACCCAATTTGGTATGAATTCAACTGATAGTTTTGCTCCTAGAGTGTTAACAAACAAACAAACGAACTGAACCAAAAACAATACTCCTTCCCTCCCCTTCGGGGGGTGGGGTGAAAATTTCATTAAAAAATTTGAACTTTGACCTGCTATTCCAAAAATGTAACCACACCTATTCTAGGCCACTGGTAATCTATAATCCCAATTTGGTATGAATTTAAGCAATAGTTTTGCTGCTACAAACATTTGAAAGTTTGCCCATTAGAAGTAAATGGGGGAAAAAACAGATTTTAAAAGTTCATAAAAATGTAAACTTTGACCTACTTTCCCCAAAATATAATCAGATCCATTTTGGGTCACTGGCAATCTATGAACCCAATTTGGTATGAATTCAACTGATAGTTTTGTTGCTAGAGAACCTCCACATGATCCCTTTGAGCATCATTCCTTACATTTATACCATTACTTCATGGTACCTAACAAAGCAGGTACACTCACTGTTCATGCAGAGGTGGACCTTACAGACCCTGTAGACCACATTGGACCTCAGATTGTTGACTCACTGTCCTCACTGTAACATGGTGCTATCGCTGTCTTGTAATGTGTGTGGAAATTACCAAAAATAGTCACTTGCCCGTTAAAGGTTTAAACCAAATCCAAAACTGTGATACATCATACACTGACAGTCATCTTTTTACTGCACAGTGACTACTTTCTTTTCATTCTTTTGGTGTATTTCGCTTTTGTAATTTTTACTTTTATATAACTTTCCTTACAAGGCACTATTTTTATATCATTTGTGGTATTTTTCTTCTTTAAAAAAAAAGATCTGAATCAGCTGTTTGATTCTGAAAAGTTTCCCTCTTTGTTTCTACACACTCAGCTGTGGGGACCGCTGTCACGTTACAGAAGCGTAGCCTGCAAACTACGGCTAAAATGTAAAAGCTTTAAGCATCTTAATCAATGCTGGCGTGGCTTCAGCTCTATAACCATGTGCATAGTTCATAGGTTTAAGTATCTCTCTAAGCTGATTTTCATAGTTACTCTGGCATTGTCATAGAACCTCCTTCTGCTGCTGTATTGAGTTTGCCTGACTCCAGCTGCTTTGATATATCCTACCAGTTCACAAATTATTTTTTTTCTGAGCAGTTGTAAGTCACGCTGCTATATCTTCTTGTCTTTTTCATGCTCTCAATCCCCCACACATTCAGCTCATCTCTCTCAACAGTAAGTGAAGTGTTGTGTGATATTTTTACTGTAGCCCGTTCAGTTAATTTACCGTGCACATTAACTGTTGGAGAACAGAGAACAGATAACCGAAAACAATAAAATGCCATAAATCAGTCAAAGCTACAATATAATTGATCTATTAGAGAGGGGTTTTATTGATCGTTGGAGAATATTATGGTTCGGACTGTGTACCTTTTAGTCTGTCATGCATTCGTGCTTCTACTCTGCTCTACTTCTACGTTTCTCACTCCGTTGTCAGCGCAGGACAGAGTACAGGCTTTGAAACACCAGAGACCTTTTTCATTCAGTGATTTTTCCACATTCCTGATTTTTTTTCCTCAGGCTTTACAGGGCTCTTGCAGCTTTTACTATGCAGCATGAAGCCCTCCATACTATCACTTCTACCATTATCACTCTATACTAGACTTATAAAGTTCTATAAGGAACAAGGGTTTCAATTAAAGTTTATTCTCTTTATTTTACAAGAGACATACAAAAAGCATAAAACTTGCACTGATCCGACTTCTTCAATCTCCACAGTTATTACTCTGCCCTTTATTCGCCCTAAACACCTCCCTATACCTGTATTTTACATGGATACTTCCCTTTATTAACCTATAAATGCATAAAAGCCTGTAAACATGCCTTATATGTTAAAAGTAAACATGAAAATTAATTTGGGAACATATGGGTGGGAGAGCTCACTCAAGTCTTTTTTCACTATGTATAATAAGTTATCTGAAAATAACACTTTTTAATGTACATTACTCACAGTGCACTATGTATTATCTATTTTCCAAATGGCTTTATGGAATTTTTGGAATAAAACCACTCAAGTGTTTCAAAATTGATGTTAAACTTGCTTTCTAGATGCAGTGTTGATCTTTGGTGCGATACCAGAGTATTTTAAAGGAGCTCCTTCGGTGTTAAGCCAGATAACAAATAAATTATTTCACAATGACTGCAGAGAAAAAAAATCAGAGGCCCAGTTTGAACAAGGGCTTTTATAATGAGAACAACTAAAAGAAAAATTATTGTGTCAGTTCAAAGCAAAGGGCAATTACCATGCAATGCTTGCATTGCTGTTTTCTCTGTCTTCTTTCATCATAACCCTGATGGCAGAAACAATTCAACGAATGTATAAGTGATTACTGAAGAGCTAACAATGTAGCAAAGTGAAAACATATAGGGAATACTTAGAAGACAGCAGCTTGGTGATAGAAAACGTGTTAGGGATGGAAACAGTTGCCATTGATTTATTGCTAGCATTGACTCCAGTCCTGAACGTTTGTAAAACTAGGACCCAGCGGTAAACTACGCTGCAATATTAATATTGTTTTTCTTTCTACAAAAGTTGTTATAAGCAAAAACTAACCCCACAGTTTTCACAAAGGGTTTTTATTCTTTCCTAAATACTATTCTCATGCTCAATGGTAATGTAGCTCGAGTAATAAAATGGATTTTGGTTCTCTTCCAGCAAAGAAAACCAAAACCCATTTTATTCCATGACCTTCACTATCTTACCTTCACTGTAGCTGCTGGAATATATAATACAGCAATTTCAATTTCTTCGTTTGGTCATATCATCCGATATGTTCGACAGAGTGGGAAGCGGCGCATGGAAATCTTATTCCAGACCCCGCTGTAGCAGCTGGCGAGCTGGTGGCCAGCAGATGTGATAATGACACAACGCACCAGCTGAGGCGGGATAGCGGGCCACGACTCAGGCAGCTTTTAATAATTGATGGCAGCCAAGGCCCTGGATTGGCCAGTAATTGCATTACAGGTCACTTCTCAATAGCAATTTGTGAAAGTTGTGGTGATGTGTGCCGGGTGGCGATCAATAGGCACTGTCCAGAGATGCAGTCTTTCTCCCTCTCCCTCTCTCTCTCTCTCTTTCTGTTTGTATGAAGGCAAGGAGGAAACATTTTTCTTTCAATCTTCTGTGCAGAAACAGCGCTGTGGGGATTTTCCTTCACTGAAGATCAAAATCTTCAATTTAAGGCATTAGTTACTGTGAGCACTGCTTCCTGCATTAACCCTTTCAACACTGTGAATATGAGTTGCATAAAAATGTTTTCCAATCACCTCACATATGACTGAAGGACTTATGCCATCAACATGATTATAATTTGGCACAGAAGCTTCATTAGCAGAAGCTGAAAGCTGTTGAATCAATATGTGGCAATCTGACCATAGAAGGAGTTTTAGTGGATTTTAACACCTGTCATTATTGAGTTTGGATGATTGTAGCATGTTCCCCTTGGTTTAGTTTCTTTTCACGTGAAGAAAAAAACCCAACAAACCAAAATATGTGCGAAAAACCATGTGAAAACATTGACTGAGCTTATTTTTCACATGTATTTGCCGTACAGGAAGAAGGTCAGCCACTCTAAGGTAGTCTAGGAGATAAATATTCTTCAGGTTGTATTTACTATTGTTCCTTAAGTCTCTATAGTTTTCATGCTTTACCAAACCATGTATGAAAAGATAACACCAGACTATAGAATCCATTTAGCTCAAACTTCAGTGAGGCTTATTTCAGTTAGTCTGACTTGTCAGCCCTGCAATGAACTGGCGACTCTTCCAGGGTGTACCCCGCCGTCACCCATATGTAGCAGGAATAGGCTCCAGTGACCCCCGTGACCCTAGTGAGGATAAAGCGGGCTCAGAAAATGAATGAATGAATGACTTGTCATGTCAGTAAATTTGATTCCATTAATCAAATTCTGCTAAGTTCACAGCATTAGTTGCCACAGTAAGTGAGACTGAACTGTGTTGAATGAGCTTTTTGGAACTGATCTCGGCTAATCAGTCAGACTAACCGGGCTAATGAATAAACCAGGGTAATTTGGTCAATGAAATGGGCCCCTGGTAGTTGAGTTGGTCAATTCATGTTCAAACCACTGAGGAGCTGAGTTTGTTTGGGTCTACTTCTTCTAAATGGTCTGTGTGTGGTTGTTTTGGTCCATGCCCAAGTGCAATTACTGAGTTCACACCTGCAGCAAAATGCGCCCAGAAAGAAAACACACCACCGTTCAATTCAAATCAACCTGGCTGCAGGAGAAAAACACCCTTAAAACTGTGTTGGTTTTCAAGGTAAATGGTGCAATTAAGCTGGATTTGGCAAAAGTGTAATAAATATGGCAATATCTCAAATTCTTCTGCTTTGATTTTGTTCTGTCTACTTTACAACATCACGATTTCCTTCAGTAACTCCATGAATATTACACTGAATTACCACACCTTTAAATAACAATACAAGACTTTCCAGAGGTGAGAATAGCCATGAAACTGAGTAAAGGAAAACTTCAGGTTCCAAACACATAAGTTCAAAATCAGCCTCCTCACAATCCACAGATTGCTTTACTTCCCTCAGTGGTGCAGGCTCTGAGCCTTGTGCCCCCTCTGGCTCCCTGGCTGCACTCATTCTCATGGAAGTTATTTACTGTTCTAGAAAAAGACTTCCTCCCACAGACACACAAAAACTCACATACACATTCTACTTTCCTTCTCTTCTCTTCCTCCTATTGTTGATATCTCATCCACTCTGACATGTAAACTATCACTGTGTCATCTCGCTGCATCTGGTCTTTTTCTCTCTGTGTCTCCCTCTCTCTCTCTTTTTGTCTCATCCTCTTTTTTTTCCCTCTTCCTGCCCCCTCCGCTGTAGCATGGAGCGGAGGAGAGAAGAGAAGAATGAAGGAGACAGTAGATTTTGCATGCTCTAAATACAGCCTCTACGTGTGTGGGGTTCTTTCATCAAAGAGAGGGAAGGGACAGGGGATGGTTCAGTTCTTTTGTGATCGTGCTTGAATATGCACGTGTTTTTGTGTGAAACTGTTTGCATGCGTATGTGACCCCGCGTGCATTAATTTAGCAAACATCAAAGATGCCTCCTCATCCATCTTTTCGCTTATTCTCAGTCCCCCTCCCTCACTCTATCACTCTCTCTAATCCTCCTTTTAGCATCATTTTGTCCGCATTTCTTTTGTTTTCGTCGTTATGCTTTGTTTTGGTTTGCTTGTCTGTTTTGGCGTGTCTCACCTCTCATGCATGTGCTTGGCAGGGTGTGACAGCATTGAGAAGTCACCAAAGAGGTAAATGATGATAGGCCATCCATCATGCTTTATGGACTCTGTATGGCGCTGCCGTGGAGAGTGGCTGCACTGTGCAGTAACTCAGAACACTCTGTCCCTCCATATAACCTGGCAGGGGCTCTGCTACTCGCCTTCGCCTCTGCTGGGAGAGTGTTTATGTGTGTGAGACGCAAGACGAGCGTTGAGCTGACTCACCCACTAACCCAAGTGTTTCTCCATGTGTGTTTGTGATTCTTTGTGTATGTGTGTGTATAAATGAGAAGAGAAAGAGAGAAAAGAGTGTTTGTCCACACTGCCAGACTGTGTGCAATGAGCCTTCATTATGGCCTGATATGCCACCGCTGGGAGCATCAGCTCTGACCAGCAGACATAACATGTTCTGTATGTGTGTGTGCGTGTGCGTGTGTGTGTGTGTGTGTGTGTGTGTGCGCGTGCGTGTTTTAGAGTAACAGTGAGAGTCAGAGGAAAACCCAGTGCTTGTATGCATGTATATGTACTATAGTTCTTTATAAAAATTAGCACCAGAAACTTGTCATTCTGTAAGTCTTTTCATTTTTCTACAGCTCTTTTTTTTTATGTAACATGGAGCAGGTTTGAATTCATCACATTTAAAGGGGTCATATTTTGCTAAACCCACTTTTATTAGTCTTTGGTTCATTTATTTGTGTATTTGGACCCTAACAATTCAAAACGCTTGTATTTGAACCCTCCAGGTGCTGCAAAGCTATCTTTATATTCATTCTGGCAAAAATCTAGTGGATTTCTACAACCCGTTTTAATTCCTTCTTAATTTGTTACATTTTATAACTAGTTATGTCATGACATTTGCACATATAAGGTCAAGACTTCCGACAAACATTTCTCAGAGTACACCAAAATTGTTTATCAGCAGCAGCGGTTGTAGTCCATACTGAAAATATGTCCAGACTTTGTGCCACTTACCTAAAATGTTCAGTTGTTGGTTGTATTAACAAACTCAGGTGAATGAACGGAACAGAGCATACAGTCAACAACCAGGAAGGGGGTGGGGTCATGTGCATTTAAGGGGCCAGCACTCAAAACAACCTTTTTTGTGTCAATCAGAAATAGGGTTGAAGGTGGACCTGTGGAGTTTAAATAATGAAGAATTCAGATCCAAGCATTTACAGTTTATGTAGACCACAGGGAAATGTTTTAAAATGCATAATTCCATTTAAAAAAGCAAAATATCACTCCTTTAACCCATAAATACCCAAACAGCAACTGGTAATCAAAACCATCTACTGATCTAAACTTTTTAATACCTGTTGATCCACTAACCCTATCAATACATGTAAATAATTGGTGTAAAATACAGTTTGTCATCTTTTCATGGTCATCAGATATGACCCATTTGGAGTGAACGTGGAAACACCATCATCTTCTACAACATTGATTCCTCAGTAAAACCCATGGAGTTTGATAAACGACAGTGGTTGGAGACACGTGTTTTTATGTTCAGTTATTAATATGTTTGCTGAAAAAGTCTATTTCTCTTCAGTTCTCTCTGTTTTTGATATAACCTTCAATTTTAATCCGAGCTTTTATGAACATCTAGATTATCAGTAAAATAAATACAGGAAAATACATGATTTTCACAGAAAAAAAAAAAAAAACACAAAATACAGAGGACAATATTACAGTGGTGGAAAAAAGATTTTGGACGCCCCATGCATTTGTAATATATTATACTAAGAATCCCTCTACACTCATTGAACTCTATCAAGTATTGTTCCATTTTCCAAACCCACATGCCCCCTTCTGCATGTGCGCTGTTTGATCAAGGTCAAAACTGGATGTTTCAGTAGATAATGAAACACATCCAGGACATGACATGTTGAAACTGTCAAGAATTTAGTTTTGTTATTTTTTCTTAATAACAATTAACAAGAAAAAAAATACATTTGTTTGTCTGTTTGATGCAGCCATGCCTTCTGAAACACAAAAAATATTTTTATACAAATATTTCATGATAATATTTCAGATTGTGTAAAATCTTAAGGGTGTCCGAAAACTTTTTTCCACCACTGTATGATAAAAAGTGATAAATCATTTAAGAAAGGTGAAATCTAGAGAAAAAACAAATCATTTGGGAACTGCCACAAACGTAGCACTTGGTCTTTAGGGGTTAAAGTATCTTGATAGACCACAGACATAGGGTTTTATCGATCAGTTTTTTTCTTCCATCCACACAAAAAACTTAAAAGACCTTTTTAGACTGAAATTTAACACATAGCGAGATTTCAGCAATTTTATAAGTTTATTGCAAGAAGCATTTTTTTTTTGATAGATATAATAAACTTGGCTATGATGTCAGGGGTGATGTATGTAGACTGTACAGTGTTGACACCTACTGAATCGTAGGTGTTATCGAATCAAGTCGATATACAGAAATGAAATGTCATCAGCGTGCATCTTCCATCTGTGCTGTTATAGGGTAAACAATGCAAGAGTGATATTTATGTGCATGGAAACAATCCAAAGAGGAGGAGGAGAATGTGGATCTGGTCGTGACTTTCTTCTTTGTTGGAATCCTAAATATTTCTTTTACATGCCTTACCACATTCTATATATTTGAGTTTGTTGCTAGTGTTGCGTTTATTGATTGGAACTATATTTCACCAGTAGGATGTTGGAGCCACAGTTGAAGATATGTAATATATTTTTTACATAAATAGGATGCACATCAAGGAATAAATACGGCCACCATATATGTTTGCTTTGCATTCATTCTGAAACAGCAACACGGTGTAATTAACAATTTTGTTTAAATAAATCAATTGGTTAAAGATTGACGTGTTTATGGTAAAACACTGGATAACATGCAGCCACCAAAACAAAGATCATTTAAACCAGGAGTGTCAAACTCATTTTAGTTCAGGGGCCACATTAAGCCAAATTTGATCCGAAGTGGGCTGGACCAGTGAAATAATAACATAATAATATATAGATAATGTCAACTCCAAACTTTCCTCTATGTTTTAGAGCGAAAAAAAGCAAAATTCTGCAATGAAAATGTTTACACCTACCAACTATCTTTTAATATGATGTGAATAACATGAACAAACTGAAATTTCATAAGAAAACTAAGTGCAATTTTCACAATATTATGTCTCGGGTTATCATTTACACCTGTAAATTACAACTTACAGATCACAGTGGATCAACAAACACACAAAACAGTTAATAACAGGAAGAATATTGGTAAACTTGCATTTCAGACGTATCAAAATGTTCATATTTGTTCAGGTTACTCACGTTTTTGTTAAATGATAGTTTGTTTTAGTGTAAATACAGTAAAATGACATGAAAATATTTACATTTACAAAGAAAAATTTGGACTTGTGAGTATTTATCGGTTATTATGATAGTATTTTACTGATCCGACCCACTTCAGATTAAATTGGTCTGTATGTGAAACCTGAACTAAAAAGATTAATATCGGTGTAATTTTTTGCATTTCACAAATTCATCCCAGGGGCCAGACTGGACCCTTTGGTGGACCGGATGTTTGAGACCTCTGATTTAAACCCAATGTACATTACCTTCAACTCAAATGGAAGAATGCTGTAATAAACCCAGTGTAAGCTACTGATAACATCCCTATTACCTACAGTGGAATCAAGGTTCTATTGGCTGTTATAGATAGGGACAACTGCATAAATGTACAAACAAGGCCATCTTAATGTGCTGAGACTGATGTGAAAAACAAACATCCCATCCTTTTAAGTGTAACACCTTAATTTATAAAACAGAGTTTGTTTGAGCAGGTTAAAACCACATACGACACTCGCATCCTCTTCATTCTCTCACTGTGTAGCATCCTTTTTCCTCTCTATCCCTTTTACTCGATACTTCTCTTTCATAACCCACTCCCTCTGGTGAGCCCTTTCTTACTCTTTTTTTGCCACCTTTCCACATGGAAGAACAATTGCTCTGACAGAGTTCAGTCTCTCTCTCTCTCTCTTTCTCTCTCGCTCTCTCCCTCTCTCCTACTCTTCCTTTCCACGCTACCACTCTCTTAGATCCAAAGGGAATCACACTGTCTGAACCAAATGTGCCACAAACTTGTCAGATGATGTTTGTTTTCCGCTCCCTTCGTGTACCTCTTTTTCAGCGTGTGTGTGTGTGTTTTAACTCTGTCTACATATTTGACAAAGTGCTGTGACATTCGCTGCACTTGCACGTCAACAGAATGAAAATTTGCAGCGTCATTATTGAAATAGGAATCTGCAGAAGGGGAAAAGAGCGGCGGCCGCACTGAGTCACAAGGTTCGTGTGATAATAAGGTTTGTATGTTCAGACAGCTTGTTAGCATATTTGTGAAGACTATAAGTAAACAACCTTTCCACTGAGGCTCCCCCGAAACTTTGAATAAAGGATATTTTGCTGAAAACCAAAGGAGTTTTAGGGACTGAACAGCTGTGTTCTTGCCACCAAAAACTGTAACAGAAGTCCACAGAGAAACAAACAAACACTAATCTTGCTCCAATTTACTGAGGATATTTTTTTCAGCAGAAATGACTACTACTGAATACAGACTGGCATACAGATAGATTTAACACGTCGCTAGGATGGCTTAAGCAACCAGCGAGCTCATGGGAATGGATTCCTGTGGATTAATGGACGTTAACTGGATTGCGTCAGTGATCCTTCAGCTGACTGAGTCGCCTTGTCAATCAAAAGAATTTTGGTTTGTCATCACTTCTAGATCCAATATTTTGGACCCTCACTGGGCTGACCGACACAGTTTAGCCTCTGTAAAAGATCGAATACTCAGCCTTTTAACAACCATCCTTTTCATGGAGTGTGTAGGAAAAGGATGGGTGTGTTTAGCATGTTCTTAAACTACACCAGTTCAACGATGGCTCATATATGAGCCTAACGCTTACAAAAAGTTACGTATTATAACCTTTAAATGGGTCATTATCCGCCAGAATGTTGAAAGGTTAAATTTCCTTCCTGTTTTTTTTTTTTATATATATCTCTGATAATGTGGTTATTTTGGTCGAACAGGACTATAGGTTTATGCTCTTCCAAAGTTAATACATCCAAGCGCTTCGAGGTACTGTCAGATAACTGATCAATGGGCGACAGGACAAAAGAACAGAAAGAAGATGAGGAGGGCAAAAAACCTCAGCTAGAAATTAGACATTTAGAAGGGTAAGTTTGCTGAGGAGCTTTGTGACTCACCTCTGGCAATACTACGATGTAAGTACACCTCTAAAACTCATCCCAAACTTTGGCAAGACCCGGCACCTGCACCGGCATCCTTTATGAATGTCACACCCCGTGAGAGGGAAAATGATTACGTTGCAAAGAAGACAGGGGGGCGGAACAGGAGGGGGTGGGAGAAAGAGAGAGAAGAAAAATCACTTTGATGGATTATGCCCCTCATGGGACAACCTTGTAACGTTTTTGGACAGGATTCTAACTCGCCCAGATTCTCTGTTACAGAGATGATTCTCTTTTTTCCTCCATCTCCTTTTGTCATCCAAGATGTGCACTGGCTGTGACAACTGCACCAGCACTGATACCTAATGATACCGCTTGCAGGAACTAATTACTACAAGTGATTAAGAGAGGAGACGTGGCTACCACACATGCTGTCTTTGGGTGGAGAAGCTTTTTAATTGCCTTTGCCAAATAAATGATGGCTAAAGATGCATAGACCCCGGCTCCTTAATGGAGTCTTAGTGCTTGGTGGCAAAGAGCGAAGACTGCAGGGCCATTGGCACCTCTTGCACACAGATGGTGCCGCCTGTTCACGACCGACGCCTGTTGTTGATCGGTGCGTTAAGGGCACCTGTGAAATTAAACAGACAAATGAATTCCCCACTGGCTGAAAAACAGAATATTAGCATTTTATGAAAGATGACTAAACTGAGGCATGCATTAACTCCTTTTAATGCTAAAGGGCAGAGCATTTTAAGGTAGTTAGTCAGTGGTTTGGGTCTGTAAAGTTACTCAAGGAGGCAAAGATAAGGCTGGAGTAGTGCTGTATTCTCAGCTGGATGTTGAAGATGTGGTGCTTGTGCAGTTTTGTTAGCCCTTAAGCACATCTAGACCTAATTAACAATCATGTTTCACAGCAAGGTTGTCTTTGGCAAGGATCCAGTCTAACCAATAATTCATTTACGGAACAGTAACACATCTTCCTGGGCAGTAAAGGACTTAAAAGTTCAACATTGCTCTTGCAGGAGCACTTAGTGGTAAGCTACCTAGTGTATATTTTCTCCTTTTAATGGCTGCTGTGAATAGTACTCTGTGCACACTTATAATTAAAATGTCTGCTTCTTCACCTTAGAACATTTTTAAATTTGAATCACTAAGATCCCCTATTTATCTTTTTTTATCTGTTTGTAGAAAAAGTCATTCCCTTTGTGTTCCTAAACTGCATTATCCAGGGATCCTTTAAAAATTGTGACCCCATTACTCTGATTGAACTGACAGCAGCTCCCTCAATCCCAAACTAGCGAAAGTGAATTGAACTGCTGACACATTTCCAGATGTCTAAGAGCAAAACTCTCACAAAGAAACATATATGTTCCACCTCCATTTAATTAAGACCTCTCAATCGCTTTCATGATGGTTTAGCAGTGGACATGTGACACATGCCTTACGTAGTAAACCAAGTATAACGCCACATCATTTAAAGGCTGCTTAGTAAGTCTGCCACTGTGCCTACTGTACATTAGTCCTCAGCAATACATCTAAATAACTGCATCTCAATCTAGGCACTCATCCAAAATTATAATATACGTCAATGTGGACTGCAGCTAATTGATGACAGTCAAGTCAGTCCAAGAAGAAAATAGCCACATCTGCATCACTACATCACTACATCACCATCTATAGTTTTTTCATCTTGGAAAGGCAGTGCTGATTTTGACTCTTCCTTAAAGTCAAAGACAGACAAGAATAACAAAAACTGCTCCTACATACTCTATATTCATGCGAGGGCTTCTGCAGATGGTACTCTGTTTTGTTTGTCTCCAACAAGATGATTGCCTCAGCTTATACTAACCATATAGCTGTGCTTTTATTTGCACCATAACTTACAGAACACTGTAGGATTCTGAACAAAACAGCCAGCCATTCAGGACCAGCCACTGTAAAATGTTGTAAATGCTGTCCGTAAGTTAGATGTAAAGTTTAAAAGTATAACTACTGTGCATTTCAGCAGCATATTACCATATGAATGGATAATCTTGCATTTTAGTTTCAATGAGGGAGGATAGATAACATAGATCATTCACAGATGTACAGTATTCTTCATGGCTGTTCTGGCTTAAATGTGCCTAGTAAGCAAATGGGAAAACAGAACTGATGATAGCAGACCAAATGTTTTCTTAGCTGCAATATCCTCATCTTATTCCCTATAATCAGTCACAGGTTGGCACATCTGGTCGGTGGAAGTTTGAACATTATACTGGTTGGTACTTTTCCAGTTTTTGTTTTTCCATCCAAGTTGTCGCTGCAGTTTCCGACAAAACTTTGATATACAGATCCTTTTGTTGTGAGCTGTGCGCAGGCAGAAATACTGGTAAATCAATAGTAATTTAACAGTGAGTTATAGCTGGATATGTGCATATACTGGACAGTATGATTCTGGTGTGTTTACTCAATGAATGCTGAGTCAACAATAATGACACAGCATTTCTTTTCTTTCTTGTTCTCCCCGCTCCCTGTCTCTCTGTAGCTCTCTATGGGAGTTCTCTGTTATTCTCTGTTATTCTTCTCTTGATCTCATTACATCATGACTTAAGGGCTCTATTTATTTAAGTTTAAAAGTACAATGCACTCCAAAGTCGCTCGCAGTGAATAAAGCAGATCCTGTTACTCAGTCTCAGGCCGATCGCTTCCTTTCCCGTCATTGTGTTTTTCTGTTCAGTGCTGACCACCTACATACGTACTTTCGTTCATTCATCTGGTCTCTTACCTTTGAGGCAGACCACTTAGGGCCTGATTTACTAAAGGTTTGCGTGTGTAAAAACTTGACTGCGCATGCAAAAACAGGTTGAAGCTTATCTACTAACAGGACGTACCGAGGGTCGTGTCTCTCAAATGGACAAAATAACTCGCACTGCCCATTTAGTGTGTTTGCCTTGATAAATATACAAAATAGGTGTTTCTGCCAGAACGCGCAAAATTAATAGGGAAGAGTAGATGCAAATATTTATTTAGCGCGTGCAATGTGATTTACCAAACCTGAAACTTATTGTGCGGCTGATTTTGCGTCTATATTTAGCACGTCTGGAAAGCAGGTTTTAACTGGCACAGCTTCACGCAAAACTGGCTGCAGTTGTTGTGGCGAGGAGGCGGCATAGGCCCAACCAACGGCAACACAGAGAACCAATCTGTTCTGCTCGCGAGAAATATGGCCTACCCAGCAATGCCATTTTAGAATTTCTAGATGAACTAGGGGATGATTTACGGCCAGTCACAAGGAGGAGTCATGCAGTACCTTCTATGACAAAATGTTACATTTCCGTGCGTCTGGATCATTCCAGTGCACTGTTGCCATTAGTGCTGGTGTATCTCAGAGCACATTTCCCAGCGTACTGTCTCCATGACGATAACCAGTAGCGGATGCAAAATCCTCATTTAAATAGGGCGGTCTCCAAGACTTTGCACCTGTTGTCATTTGCGCAGGTAATCTTAGTTGATCACCCGTGACACGCAAATCAATAGCACGCACATTGTTTAGCACGAGCAAGCAAATTTGCACCCATTGTTTGTGATCTTAGTAAATCAGGCCCTTAGAGACTCTGCTGACACCCGTCACAGCTTGCAGTGGTTTCTACACAGCCCAGATGTTGAGACTGGCAGTTGACTCCTGACGACAACTCTCCTGTTCTTTAATTAAACGTGAGAGGAGTTGTTTTTATTTCCCTCTGCAAAGGCACCACTGACAATGTCTTTGACAATGGGGGAGTTTTGCTTCTTTGATTATCCTGTTTTTGTTTTTTTTCTTTAGATTCTAGAAAAAGCATAAATTTGGCCCCTCAAATGATAGAACTTGACACACTGGTGGGATTTTTTTACTTACATAATATGGCCTTAGGAGTAAAATGATGGCGACTACATCTCTTTGAATGGAGCCTGGTGGTTGTCTGTTCTCAGTTTTCTGTGTTTCCGCTTTCTTCAAACTTAGCTATTTGTCAGATTCTTTGAGAGAACTGTATGATTATGCCTGTTTTTAGTGGTAAGGAGGAAATCTTTCATTCTGATGTGACTTTTATGGATGCCTTTAAATTTTTCTTTGGGAGACACAAAGGTTTTCCTGCCTTTCTTTGGCTCCATCTCTGTCACAGGGAAAGGTGCGTCTCAGTGAGCGTTAACTGCCTGGCAATTGACAGTGACTAATTAAATCCTGAGAAAATTTTGGCTGGTATGTTTTTTATTTCTCTTTCAACACTCTTGGTCCTTCTCAAAGCTGAGGGAATGGTTTTGTCCAATTATATGGCATCAGCTGTCAGCTTTTGGGGAACAGATAGACACATGTGTATCTAGTTATTAATCACTGGATGTCATCTTTGGGCTACACAAAATCCGTGTGGTGATGAATTATTGATATGATCCTGGAGATAACAGTTGCTCTCTAATTGCATGTCATCATTACCTGAAACTAGTCTCCATGTCCCCTTAATGTGATTACACAATCCTAATTGTGTTGGTACCGCTACTTTATTATTCACAACCGCAAGAGTCCCTAATTGGTGTTGGACTGCAGAATGCCGCTGCTTATTTTCTTTAATAAATGTATTTTTTAGGTCTGTATGTTCCTTTTTTAGTGGCAAACAGATAGCTGTGCTTAAGCTTCTTACTGTGAGTGCTGAATGCTTAAAAAGATGTCTCCCCTAAATATTACAGGAGTGGAAGAGATGGGTTTGGATCATGATATCATAAGCCAGTCATGGTGACCTACTTGCGCGCAGTTGTTTAGTCAGTTTGTCTTTCAGTTGAATGATTTGCTCATTCAGCCGTAACTTGAGACCTTAAAAAGGTAACAATAATGACCAGCGAAATTCTGATGTGTATTTGTGTTTTCCAGAGAGTGAATTGTGATATTTTTGGCTTCTCTGTGACTTTAAGTGCATTATATATTATCTGTCAAACCAAATAAATAAAGCATACTTCAGTAATATTTCAGCAACGAGAGGGATTTTAAATAATATGTACATCTAAATAAATAAATGCAGTTTTCTCATTTCAGTGCTGATATACAGTTAATCATGATGTGAAACCGATTTGATGCTTTGGGTGGAATATTGCTCAAGCCAAAGTATAATTTCTTGTATCAACATTTAATAATAAAATGCTAAATATTGTATCTGACCTTTAGTAGTCTATACAGTCATATCACGATTAGCTAACTGTGATCATTTGGCGTAATCATGATAATCGTTCTTTTACCTGTACAAATACAGATGGATCATAATTACAGATATATAGTATTTCCATCACATTTTTCCATTATTTCCACTATTTATTTGAATGGTGCTCATCTGTCATCATCAGGTCCTTGGAGTTAGAATTGTCTGATCTACCCTCTACAATTTTTGTTTCCAAAGAAAGTTAACCAAAAATGCAGGGGTGAATGCCAAACCATGAGTCTTCAGTTTCATCATTAAAACAAATATTGTCAGATTTACACTTTATTATATCCTATACAATTCACGACAGGCACTAATGTATATCATTGTCAGCAATCACACTGGTGATGCATTACATGGATCAAAACACCCACCCACAAGCCTTATTTTCCATGTAAGCCTCCACTGGCAGTGGGTTGATGCATGTCAACATGTCAGAATGTGCCACTGTCTCTGGCATCAATGTGAGTAAACTCTCCCGAAAAGCAGAAATGTTAATACATACAGTCCTTGGATTTGGTATTTTCTGTCTACTGTATGCTTCCTACTACTTCTGTTTACATGACACATGTCAGGTGCTACAGCCATAATTTTCACCACACTTAATGCCAGGGCACAAGCAAACTCATCAGCGTATTCTTTACTGGTTTTGTAATTCTTTCTATTGCACATTATAATGAACGTTGCAGGCTTTAGATTGTACTCACGCTGTCGTGAAATGAGGCTGCAGATATATTATTTCTAGGCGCCATTTTCACTACTTTGGTTTCTCTGGAGCTGGTACTCCGCACTCTCATGGGAGCGTCTTTGCTATTATTTTCATATATTATAGTAATCCCATTCCCCTCGCGCTTCCCGAGTCTTTAATTCCTTTTTGTCTCCATCAACTTTGCTCTTTTTTCTACTTAGGATGTCCTCGTCTTTACTTCCCTTACCTCTTTGAACCCCCTCCAGCTGCTCCCTCTATCTCCATCTCCTCTCTCTCTCTCTCCCTCTCTCTCTCTCTGGCTCACTAACCACCCACCCTTCCACCCTCCTCACCATATCTCCCCACCTTTCCCCTCAGCCTCCCCACCTCCCCCTCTCGCACTCCATCACCAGCTTCTTATCTGCCTCTCCCTCCCTCTCTCTCTTTCTCTCTCTCGCTCTCCCTGCATTTGCATCACCCTCACTTTTCGCTCCCCCTTCCTCTAACTCTTTGCAAACATGAACTCACTTACTCTCTCTCTCTCTCTCTCTCTCTGTCTTTTCCCTCTTAGGTATGTTTAATTAAGCGTAGGGCTATGTGTCAGAGAGAGAAAGGGAGTTGGAGAGAAGGGGAGAGAACTAATGCTATCTGGAGCACCAGGCTAGACGAGGCAGGGTCTCCTCCTCCTCTCCTCCTTTTTTGTCTTCTCTTTCTATCCTTCCCCCCCCCCACCACCACCACCACCACCACTTCACTCCTCCCTTGCTTTGGCCTTGGCCAACCATAATTACCCTGCTCATTAGCAGAGGGAAGAGGTATGTGGGGGGGGCAACGGGGGAGTGAAAGTGTACAAGAGGAGGTAAGCACAGGAGCATGGATAAGAAGTTTGGAGGAAAACATGGACTGTTCTGTACAGCTTTGAAATAACTGACAATCAACCCACTTGCCAGGTAAAACTCTTGCTACTGTGTGTTTCTCCAAACTATGTTTAGTATTTACATTTTTACATATGTAGTGTTAGTGTTTTACCTGTTCTGCAACATTTTGTTTTTCTTTAATAAAGGTAGCATGGATAGATCACAGACACATGAAATCTAGGAATTGACCACCCCCACTTCCCATATGTTTGCAAGTTTAGGCAATAAAAGCACTTGGGTTTGTCTGGGGATTGTCTTCATCATCACATCTTTGTGAACTTTTTATGTATCGAACCATGCTCTGATACTTGGTACTAAACCTAACCATGAAAACAATCACATTACAAATGAACAGGAAGCAATGAATGAATGGTGTTTCATCCCTAACGGGGGGCTGATATACAAAACAATAATGACGAATTTCATAATATGATTTTATATCACTGTAGTAAACTTTTTATTTTGTTTTTAGGGTTAATTTTGTTGAATTTACCAAATGTGTTTTACTTGGTTTTAGTCAACTTAATTTTACCCATTATGATCATTATAAATGTTCTACCTCTAGATTTATGAATATTAATCACATTCTAGCCCTAAAAATTACATTAAACCATAGTTAGCCATCTGGTGTCTTCAAGTTTCCTTCAGGAAGAAAAATCAGCCTTAAACTTAAAATAAATGCTGATTTTATAATTTATTGTGATCATTATTGACAACTACTGACATGTACGTTTTTTTCATAGTAATATTTCATTTCAACAGGAATGGGAAGTCCTACATATTGTTGGTGTGATCTGTCCAAATATTTTTGTCCATATAGTCTAATATATAACAAAGATCTGGCTGAATCACTGAATTATTGGATATAAATGTATGTGCTGATATGAAACATAATTTTTAGTTCATAAATATTAGATCATTCACATGCATGGTTTGGAGGAACAACATTGTTTCTGGCCACTGGGTTGTATTAAACTTCTGGGAGTTTTAGTAGCCTGACAGGAACGAGTAACAGCATCGCCCCCAGAGGCAGTTATTAGTTATTTAATTCCAAGTTTTACAATGTGGAATGGGTTCATCATATCTGCAACAAAATGAACAATGAAGTGTTCATCCCCAAAATGAACAGTGGAGTGTAATGCTGCAACAATGAATTGATTAAACTGATCCAAATCAATTCTTAAAAGAGCTGGCAATGAATTCAGCAGTCGATTCGTTGGGTCTTGAGCACGTTAGCATTGAGGTGTGCACGCACACTGTGTAGTGCAACAGAAGAAAACACAGAGCAGCATGGCTGAGGTTTCAGATGTTGGGCCAGATTTTTAAAGCCACATTTACATTATGTGGCTGCGGCAAAATGTAGGGCGCCGTTCACGTAACAAAACTTGAATATGGAGAAAAAAATTGCCAAAGTCCCACTGTGTGCAATGTTTCGGGCGAACAGGGCTGTCATGGCCACCGAGAACACAACGTAAACCTATCTTAAGATAGCCTACGTGCAGTGATTACTTTAGCCCACTAGCTAGTTCGACACTATTGTCGTAATTCTAACGTTTTCATCCATCTCCGTTTATCAGGCCACCAGACTAATGTTACCTATTGATGACTGGTACTAACACATACAACGCTAGTTTGATTGCCTATAACTGGAGCTGGTTGAAGACTATAGCTTGCTAGTCTCTAGCCATAACAGTCTAGGTAACGGGCTAGTGTTCGCTAACTAAACCCGAAGCCATTGCACAGATGTAATCATTAGTGGCTTGTCTGCAGCCTACATTGCTTGGGGTTAAATACCGATCTTTGAGAATTGAGTCTTTTGTGTTTGTCCCATGAATTGATTAGTTATCAAAATTATCTACAGATTCATCTATTATTAAAATTATTGTTAGTTGCAGCCCTAGTGGAGTGTATAATAATAAAGTTCGTTACTCTGTACATTATAGAGGTTTATCATGCAACGTTTTTTTTTTTTTTGTGTGTGTGTGACCAGCGATGTTTTAGCTGGGATCTGCCCACCTGTCTGCACACAAAAATACATGCACAACTACTATGCCATCTGCCTACTCATGTGTGTTGTTAAAACTGAAGCAACATGGCCCCGAGAAGTGTTTTTTTCTAATAAGACATTTACAGCATGTTACATTTTTGTTTGCCTTTCGGAGCCATACATGTGTTCCCTGGCTGCTGTCAGGTGTGTTCATCCACAGACCTTACAAGCTTACCCTCTTGTTGGTCCAGGCAAGGTTCCAAGAGAGCAGGTTCATCGGGCCCACATGTTGGGAGCTCTTTGGCTGCTTGGCCTCCTGTGTGAAGGTTGGCTGGGATTACAAGATTTTTTTTTTCTTCTTCTTTGTAGGATTATAACATCTCAGAGAATTGTATTCCTGAGATGTGTTGTTTAAGCACCTCCTCAGATAGGAGCTCTGTAAATTTCTGCCTTCTGTCATGTCTTCTTAGTTTGCAAGCTTCTTTGATTGTATTTTTATTTGTCCATTACAGAGAGAGAAGTGTCAAATTTAGAACATTATGTGTCAAAATGTGTTCAAAGTAAGCACAGCATAACTCAGTGGTGCGCAAGTCTTATAATGTGCCTTTCTTTTATCTGGGGTGGAAAACACTGTGCCTACTTTCTTCCCTGTTTCTTTTTCACTCTTTATTTCTCATTTATTACCATGCATGTATCATTTCATGTCAGCCTCAGCTCTCTGTGCACCTATCTCTCTGCCTCTTAACTCCCCTGAGTGCTTTCCTCGTGTTCCCCTTCCCTTCCCTTAGCTCTACCTTGTGCAGTTTTTGTGGTCTTTATTAACATTCTGTGGTTCAAATTATAATGATGGCAAGTAAAATATCTTTCAGCTCATCATTTCTCAGTCCGCTCTACAGACGCAAGACAGAGTTTATTTCATTCCTCTAGTTGTGTGCAATATTATTAACTCCTACACTCCTCCACAAAAAGCTGCACTTTGGATGGCCTCTTTAATGTGGAAGATTTCATCAGTGGTTTTGCTTTCAAAGAAACTTATCCATATGTAAAGACTTGAACTTTTTCTGCTCAGCACATTCAGTCCAGCTAATCTAGTGGCTTACGAAGAGGGCAACAAAGTAAGAAATGTCAACACAAACTCGGGTCCAACACAGACTAAAGATTTTAGTGTTAATAGCATAATGTTTACCATATTCATGATCTTAATTTAACAATGAGGAGTTTTATATCGTACACGTTATGATGGCCATTATTTTATATCTGTCACAATGACAATTACAGTAAAATATATGTGTTACAAAATTGCAA
>JAPQRP010000024.1:31031193-31042341 GCA_037367295.1 Apogon hyalosoma | reverse complement strand
CAAATGAGAACCTACACAGACATTTTCATTAGCAGTTTTGTCAACTTTTTATGAGCTAAAACCACTTTACTTGCCTATTCTGGGTGTATCTTTAGTTTAAGAAGTACCTCATCAGCAGTATAAAGTAAAAATAAAACCTGATCAACAACAAAATAAAAGTCCACTAGCTCTATAGTAATGACTCAAATATATTTTGCCACACAAATATGCAACTGCAGCAACTGCAACTCATGTCCTATTCAGCACCGCTGAATATTGAATAGGACATGACCAAGCATGTGTTAGCAGTTCTCCTTACCATTACACAGGATACAAGAGCCTCATTTGCTGTGTTTGCAATGTGACTTATTGGCTGGGATAAAGCGAGCTACCTAGATTAGTCCACGTACTTGTAAGAAGGATCACAAGAAAAGGAAATGTAATGTGACTAACTGACCTCATTTTTTTTCTCCTGATGAACATATCTTGTGCCATGGGAAAAATAACGTTCCTCCTCACCCTGAATCTAGTTCCATTAGTCACATTATGGCACTTCTCTCTGCAGTGGTAATAGTGGTGGATGGGCAAGAGCTGCCCTTGCAGGCGATGCTGTGAAATACTGTACTTCTTTGACTCTAGAGGTTGCACAAGTCAATAAAATTTAAATTTCATATGTACAATAGGAGCTTTGACGGAAATGTGGGGTATTGTATGGGAGCGTAATGCCACTGT
Source organism: Apogon hyalosoma (assembly GCA_037367295.1). Lineage (NCBI taxonomy): Eukaryota > Metazoa > Chordata > Actinopteri > Kurtiformes > Apogonidae > Apogon > Apogon hyalosoma. Next base: position 31,041,630 of record JAPQRP010000024.1, on the reverse strand, counting down.
GAATTAAAGTAAATCAATACTTCTAAAATAGGTTGTCCTCTTTGTGGCCACTTGTGAAATGTACTACATACCTGTTAAATGTTCTGTTTTTTCAGCTAATCTTGCTACTGGGGTTTTTCGCTACTCTGTACATGATCCCAGTTTCCCAAAAGCATCTCTGGGTTATAACCATATTTGTTCAGCTAATGTTTCCATTGGCTTGTTTCCATCCCAAGATGAGTGTTGTGCATGCTGAGATACTTTGGAAAGCAGGTCCAGTTTGAGTGCCAGTGGTTCATTTGACAGTATGAATACAGGCTTTCACTTGCACCAAGTCCCGGTCATCCTGCTCCTCGAATCAAACATCTGGAACTCCTCTTTTGCAGATGCTTTGTGCCACATACAGTACACTTAAGAGGAAGAGAAAATATGTATGAGCAGGTAGCTCAAAAACCAAAACACCTCAGCATTCAAAGGGGAAAGAGACGGAATGAAAGCTTTTGGAACGTGAAAGGAAAAAACGGCCCTCAGCTGCAGAATGTAAAATAGAGCACGTTTTGACAATAGTAGAGGAGGAATATTATGAAGACAGCCTTCCTTGCTTCCCTGGGAGAGTTTCATGGAGTGCTTTCTCACTGTGATAATGAAATGACCTGGCCTGCACTACTCTACTCTCTCTCTCTCTCTCTCTCTCAAAAACACATCTGCTAGACGGGGTGAAAATGAGAAAATCCTACCTCCTCTACCGAGTTTCGTAAGGCATACTTTCAATATTCTTTTTCACAGACAATGATGGGAGTGAGAGTGGCTGTGTACTCTTGTGTCCTTGCGAGTTGTGTATTGCTGTAGCTGTGTGTGCATCTATTACTCTGTGGGTGTACACTGGCACTTACTCTGTCTTGAGCAACTTGTATTAAACTGTATTGGAAGCACATTTGACATAACAAGGCACTATAGAGAAATTCACTAGATAGAAATTCCATAGAGTTGTCATCGTAACATTGTTTTTGTAACTTCGTTTCTGCGGTTTGCACGCAGTGAAATCAATACAGTAAGCAGCAAAACTCACATCAAGGACTTCAATTTTGTCCCATTTCAAGGTAGAATCCAATACAGCAAACTATAGGCCCACACTATTTTGAGCTAATCTTGTGGGCCTTGCTAGACATTCAGGCCGTACTAGACTGATTCAGAAGAATGACTCACCAGTTTGGTACAGCACAGACTGCATGCAGGCCATGTATTCCCTCAGCTTCTAGTTAGCAGGGAATCTATGGCAGCACTGAGGCAGAGCGCTGTCATTGAGTTACATAATCAACAGAGGAGTGTAGTGTGTATGTGTGTGTGCGCGTGTGTGTGTACGCATGTGTAGCTGCCGTTCTTTTTGAGCTGTCGATCATGTGGTACACCAAGGCCACTCTAACACAAGGCTGCTGAGGTGGACTTTCAGCAACAATGGAGCTTATCCTGTGTGTGTGTGTATATGTGTATGTGTATGTGTGTGTGTGTGTGTGTGGGCCCATGTGCGCTCACTAGTGTTTTTAAAGGCATACGCGTGGATGAATAGGCCGCCACATTTACAAGGCTAAGGAGAAAAACACGCTACATACAAGGTATTAGGAGTGCATGCTGAGAGATGAGCCAATTTACTGCACATGTGGACTCACAAGGATAAATTTACATATCCATTGTGCGTGTGCTGTTATGTATCCTGTTGTATGTTTCCATGCATGGATGCATGGATGCGTAGCCTTGTTTGCGAATTTGTATGTTTGTGTGTATCTAAAAACCGTGCACATCCAGTCATGTAGGCTTACCTTTTTGCATCTGCATACACCGTGTCTTTGTGCTTGTCTCCATGTCTGCATATCAGTGCTTCATTGTGTGAACGTAGATGGTACTTTTTCTCTTATTGGCATGAGGCTAAAGAGAGTTTCTTGCATTGTCTGTGTGTTGGATGGGTTCTGCTGCTCAATGCTGCCATCTGCCTTTGGCTAACACCACTACAGACATCCTAGGGGAGCTATCTGTGCTAGTCAGCGTCTGGTTTTAACAACTGTTTTGGGATCGGTTGTCCAGTGGGCTGGTGCTAACTCACCCTATTATGAGCAGGATGATAAAACTGACCTTGAAGCAGTTTATGGGCCTGGGATAATGGAAACCTCTGATAGAGAGCCCATGAAACTCCACTCAGCTTTCAGTGACAAAAGAAAATAATGGTTTAAACACTTAACATTATTTTGAACTGTACCTAAAAATTTATGAGGAGACATTTAACATGTTGGTGCTCAACAATCAATGATGAATTCTGAGATACCTGTGTAGTAATGGGGATTTTTAGATGTTTAGTAAGGTATATTCTTCAGGTTTTGGCTCATCAGTGAAGAAGCAAGATTTCGGCGAAGAGTGAAATTAAAAACAGAAAAATTAAACACACCTCAGGGGGGTCAGTGCTCTTATACATACTGTGCAGGTTAAGACCGGAGCTTGCATATAAAACCAGTGGAGGTGGAACACAATTAGGTCAGATTGAGGCCAGACCATTTGTATGGGTCACGGTAAAGCGCTCATATGTATGCAGGCTTATAGGGCCCCTGGGAGCACTGGGCTGACCTTGTCCCTTACTCTGATCTATGTCCTCATCTCCCCTTCTGTCCTCTTTCCTCACTCCTTCTCCTGTCTCTTCTTTTTATCGTCACATTTCTCTAATTTCAAACACCATTTTTTTTTTACCGTTTTCAATTATTTTCCCATCTTGCACCCTGTTTGGTTTCATGCCCTCCTGTGATCTCTCCTTTTTTATTCACGTCCTTCTTTTTCTCTTTCACTTTTTTTTTTTTTTTTTTTTTACACATTTTAACTCTCTTTTTTTTTTTTCCATTCCTCATTTTCTTTATCCCCCCTCGTCCTTTTTTCCATATCAACAGCCAGTCTGATAAATAATGCATCACAGCACATTAAAAACATTAGTAGGGTTCTCTTGGCTGTCAAAGAGAGGGAGGAGACAAGGGAGAGTAAGGAATGGGTAACTCCATTTTAAATAAGTGTTATGGAGAATGATGTGATTTAATATTAGCAACAGAAAAGCGCCAGAAAAGGGGCGAAGGTCCGAGCTTTAATTGTGTTTGCATCGTGACATTGTGTCCTCATATTCAAAGGTTTAGCCCTTAGTTAGATCATCTGAAAGCTTGCAGATTCATTATGATGATGACTGTATCAGCAAACTCAAAATAAAAGATTTAATGACATTTAACAAAACACTGATGCTGCATCACACAGAACCTTGACCTTTTCCCTCCTTCTCTTTCATCCTCTCCTCTCCTCTCCTCTTCCTCCTGGCAGCGTGGCGATTGGCATTATTAAAAATTGATTGGCGGCGAGCGTTTAGCAGGGTGGTGAGGCGGAGAGGGAAGGTTTGACAGGCAGGAGTGAAATGAAAGGAGTGCCTCGGCGGACACACTGTGGAAAGGTCTCAGTGGGGGACAGACATTGTATGTGTGTGAGTGTGTGTATGCACTTGTATGTACAAGTCTGTGTGTTAGGGTAGAAGGAAACTGTACAGGAACATTTTGTTGTAAGGCTTAGGAGTCTGAAAACTCTCTCGAAGTGTTTATATACTGTATAGATGTAGTGTATGTGTTGTTTTTGCACCATTTGCATTGCTCCGTCGATACATACTGTACATTTTCAGCAATATACAAGTCCACATAGATGACTTTGCTGCAGCACATGAGGATTTCAAAGCAGACTGTCACAGTAGCTCTGCTGACCCACAGTTACCTCTCTTCTATCCTCCCTCCATCCCTCGTTCTATCTCTCTCCTCATCCCTCTGCTTATTCCTCTTTCCAACCCTTCCCTCTGCTTTCATCTCAGATCAAATAATGTTTCCAACCCATATTCCCAACCAGCTATTCCCCCAATGGCTATAAGTGCTACAGCTTTGGAGATTTTCAATACACTTTACTAGCAATTTGGCTGAGTGATTCGAAAAAAAAGTTTTTTGTGAAGCCAGTAGGAGGGGTAAAACCATATGCCATTATATTTGTACATGATGCTAAATTGCAAGATTTCTTTGTCTGTTACTTTTTTCTTTCTTCTGTTTTGCTTATTTGTCTGACTTTCCTCATTTTGATTCTCCTCTCTCCATCACAGATGAACAGACCTATCCAGGTGAAGCCAGCAGACAGTGAGAGTCGAGGAGGTATGTTCTTCTTTTTTACTATTTTGATGTCTTTGGTGGCACATCCTTTTTACCTTCCTTTCTTCCTCTTTTTTCCTTTGTTCTGACCCTACAAACATGCTGCCTGTGCGTATCAGCCTCACCATTATCTGTCCCATTAGACCATGCCCTGTACCTCAACGCGGGCTGACAGCACGGCCTGGCCGGACCCTCCAGTATTCAGAACACATTATGTAAACAGAGCTCTTCCTGGGCAATGTTGGCCGGCGCGGCCGCTGGCTTCTCTCCTGGAGTTTAATCATATGCACCGATGCATGTACATGTATGCACAACACAAAACCAAGCACATCTTGTCACGCTTCAGGGGAAAGCAGGTCATTTCTTTATGTCAAACAACTTCAATAACACTATCTGCAACAAAACAAATCCTATTTGATTACTCTCACAAGTCTGAATCTACCAAATGAACCGCTGATGCAAATGACAGATCTTGGGGAATCAAATTGGATGTCCAGTCGGGTATTTTGTGAGCTCGGTGCAGTATTGACAGCTAGGACAGCTTAAAGCGCATTTTCTACGTCTAGACATGTGGTGACCTGCTCCTGACATCAATCAATGGACTGTACAAGAGAGGATTGATGCAGTTTGACCGTTTTTGGCTGGAGTCTTTCAAACTTTGCAGTTGTTAAAATAATTGGCACCAGAGCAATTCCTCCACTACAAGAGGGGAAAAAGAGAAGAGGGGGAGGGAGGGAAGGAAATAGAGCATGCAAGAAGTTGAAGGCTGATAAGCAGGAGAGCCATGAGGACTGAAGGAGAGGTGTTAGCCTGTAAAGAAAAAAAATTAGGGAAAGCAAGAGAGATTGTGGGACATCCTCTTCTATTTAGTGCGGTGGTTGTTTGAGTATGATTGATGGAGCGGGAGGGAACAGAGGTAAGCACCGAGTGTGAGGAAGCAAAGTGGGGGTAATGCAGGACTTCCATATCTTTTTTTAGTCTCTCCGCGTGAATGTCCTCATACACCTACTGTATATCCTCCTCATCCATCCTCCCTACACTTCTCCACACACCTGTTTTGCCTACATTTTTTTTGTTTTTTTTACTTTCTGCTTTAGATTTTCCCACAGAATCCAAGTGCACTCGTATTTCTAAGTGTGCAACAATGTACAGCGAACCAGTCAAATCAATAATTTGAGAAAAATAAATAATAAAATAAAGTGTGTATATCTTACATGATGTTTTCACAATTAAATAAATTATTCAATAAGATTCTACAGTTGGGAGGATGTGCAGCACAATCACAGTTTGTTTCATCAAAGCCGTGGAATAACTGATGTCGTGACAAGCAAGTGCAGTTTGTGATGCTGTGATTAAAGAAAGTACAATATATATGATCAAATTACTAAGTAAGTATTGTCTAATCTTACCATTGTTGGTATGTAATTATTATTATAATGTAAGTTAATGCTTAACTGTTACCCGTGGTAACACCACCAGGAACATACTTTGTTTCTATTTTTCACACACATTTTGGTTATATAGTGTAAATACTGTCAAATGAGTTTATTCTAATTTGGTATAGGCCTATGTTGTTCATTGTTCTGGCTTGAAGTCTAAGGACAGGAGTGAGTATTTAAAACTTTATTATGTTAAGTTATTCAATGATGAGAAAGGGGATAGGATTAAATAAGTTTTTCTTCCTCCCACTCCTTTAAATGAATGATTTTGGAATTTTGAACCTGCGTGTATTCTGTAAATGCTCAAAGTAAACAAATAATGAATGAATGAATGAATAAATGAATATAATAAATAGGGCATGACACTGTCAAAAAACATAATTGCAATATTTTTTTTTCTGTGACATACGCTATATGGACAAAAGTATGAGGACTTATTGAATTAATATTGAATTAAACAATTTTATATCGTGATATACAGTGCATCACTAATAAATATTATTGTTTCATCTTTAGGGTTAATTTTGTTTAGTCTGTCTGTCTAGTTTGTTTTACTCAATTTCACTAACTGTTCATTTTGTTAGAAATATTTAAAATGTTCAACCTCTAAATATCTGAAATATTTGTCATATTCTGACCTTAAATGAATGAATGAATTTTAAACTACAAATAATGCCTGGTCTTTGTAACTCCCGCTCAGGAAGTAAAATCAGCTTTTGAACTTAAAAGAAATATTGATTTGACATTTATCATGATAATAATAGACAACGACGGGAATGAACACTTCTATCATGATATTATCTCCAATAAATTGGAATATTGTTGAAATATTCTTGTGAGGGTTTTTGGCACCTTCTTCTTCCTTGTCTTTCCCCCCCCCTTTTTTTTTCTTCCATGTCATGTCCGGCATCGAAATGTGGTTCAACAAAACTCATAATAAAAACAATAGACTATCAAGGGGAGCCTCATATACATTAGGATGTTTCCCTTGGCAAAGCAAATTTGCTCAGCACCAGAAGGCAGTTAGATGACCATTCAGCTGTCATGATGCTGGACAAGACATTTAAAAAAAAATAAATAAATAAAAAAATAAATAAATTGGAATGGGAAACCCTGCCAGCTGTTGGTGTGATGTGTCCAAGTATTTTTGTCCATATAGTGTATATTACAATATTGAAGCGCAGCTCTATTGGGGAGGATGATTATAGAATTGTCTATGCATCTACAGTGAAAGTTATAATAATCATAAAAATGTCTTAATGTGAAGCAACCTTTATTAAACTTTAATACTGTACAATTAGCCATTACAATTTAGGTAATTACAGAGAAAGGAAACACTCAGAAGGATCAACCTATATGTGCCTGAGAGCCTTAACTCGTATTCCAGCAGATGGATTTGGTTCTGCATTAGAAATGGAAGAAACTGTGTGGGTTTTCCTTTTTGTGTGTTTTGTTTTTTTAATCAAGTTGCAAAAAAGTTTCAGCATAACATGTTTGAGTTAATTTTTCTCACTCAGTGCTGCAAATCCTTCAAAACTAATGACATGACTACTAATAAAGCATGAGGAAAATCAGGAAGTGTAACTGTCATGTAATGTCTGTTCAGTGTGTGTGAACGTTACATGGTTGCAGAGATGCAAGGCCTTCTTGTTATGTATTGATTTGCTCTCCAGCTGAATATGTGTGTGTTAACAGCCCTTTCCCAAAGAAAGATGTAATATTTATTGGTGCCTTCCCAGAGGAACTGTATACTTCGGCCACCAGTGAGGTGTGCTCTATGTACTGTGTGTGTGTGTGTGTGTATGTATTAGCAAAGAACAAGGGAGTGTGTGGGCAAATATTTCAAGATTTGTGTGTACGCATGTGTGTGCATATGTGTGTGTCCTCCACCCCTGATGTGCGCTCCACTCTTGTAAACACTCCCCCCCAGTGCAAGGCCAGAGCGCAGATTAGTCTTGTTGACTCGGCAAGGACACCCTGTCAGGCACAGGCAGTGGGGAATGGACCCTAAGCGTGCATACACACACACACACAGATATCCTCACGGTAATTTGCCGAGCGCATTCAGAGGCAATTGCACCGAGGCTCATTAATTTCCCAACATATACATCCATTTCCACAAAGCTCGGATTCTGCATAACGTAAAAACGGCCCTCGCACGCTGACACATCTGCTCCCAACGTGCACTAACACACTTTCGCCGTCTGCCTCACATTTCCCTTCAAACATTCATTCAGTGACTCAATCACGCTGTCATGTGCTCGCACTAATGCAGGAACTAATTGTACCGTTTCTTTTTTTAAAAGCTTTGAAGCAGGATTTCTACCTCAGGACATCATCCACAATTTATTACGCTAAAATTAGAAAATATAAAGAAGTGACATTTAAGGTTTAAGTGTTTATGGAAATGCCTGTTTTAACCTCAACACAGACTGGACATTAGTTGCTATAAAAGAGAAAGAGTTTTAAGTCCTTAACTGTAAAATAACGCCGTTCGGTCTCAACATACTGCTCTTTATAGTTATGTATTCTACTGCGTATGATTATTTATTGCTTATGTGTTGCTTCACATTAAAGTTATTGATTATTATAGGTTTATTGACTAGTGTACGCTGCTGGTTCTAAGAACAAATATTGTTTCATCTGATCACAATAAAGAACCTTGAACCATATATGAGAAAGTGATACAATGTGCATAAACAAATTATACATTCTTATAAAACCTTGTGCAGAATTCACTTCTATTCTTTTGGTGATTAGTGACTTCCAGTGTATTCATACCTTCTATTTTTTTCTGCTAATTTTAATAAGTTTATTACCCCGCCCTCTGAAGGGGGAGGCAGGGGATATTGTTTTTGGTTCAGTTTGCTTGTTTGTTAACATTTTAACAACAAAACTATTGGTTGAATTCATACCAAACTGGGTTTATAGGCTGCCAGTGACCCAGAATAGATGTCATTGCATTTTGGGAAAAGTAGGTCAAAGTTAAAATTTTTTACTATTTAAAAAAAAAAAATCTTCCCGTTTACTTATAAAGGGCAAAATATGTGCAAGGGGTAGGGTTTGCTGTGCCTGGCACCACTTGTTTATTAATTATTTGCTGAAAAGTTAGAATTACTGTCTTATTCCTATGAAACAGTGCACAGTGATGTACATTAAGTAATAATAATTGCTAAAAGGCTTGCATTAAAACAGCCCTTCTGGAAAGATCTGCTGTGGAAACTTAGTCTTCGGTTGAATTTTAATCATGTCCTGACCTGAGGAGAGGCACGCCAACACATCTGTCCTTTCCAGAAGCTTTGAATGACGCTGTTCCTTACATACAGGTCAGAGTTTTAAGTGACAGATGTTGCTGGGCTGTAACTGAGGCATACTTAGCATGTGTAATGTCTAAATTCAGTATGTTGCTATCACTCTCATGTTCATAAGTACTCGCTCATAGACGTAAATCTTTAATATGTATGAACTCATGTTTTTTGCAGTGGCATTATTGTGCGAACCACAGGGGATCCAGTTGGAACTCACTTTCTATTAACAAACCTGAGCTGCCTTGAAAACACGTTTTGCGAAATGTATGCAACAATACGTGATTTTTTTTTTCTCCCGTGGATCTTTTTTTTTCTATATTTTCATCATCATCATATGTAAAATGAAGCTATTGTTAATGTCTGACTCTCACGTGATTCTTACTAATAAGAAGACCGCATTTTCAGAAACAGAAATTTAAAAAGTCAGAACGTTCAACAACAAACAAAACTGAAGGGAAAGAACTATGAAAAGGCCTTTTTTATTTTACTGGTCAGAAAGCGCACATACAACATTATTAAAGAACTTCTTGTTGCTTTCAAGAAATGGAGAATAGGATATTTTTATTGAACAAACTTTCCCTCAGTTCTAATGTGCTGCGATCATATCTCTTTCTCTCTCCGTCAACACTACTCTCACAGCAGGCAGCAGCAACTTTTCATCCATTTCTTTTTCTTACCATTATAATATTCACATTCGTAGAAATAATGAGAAATAATGCTAAATCAAATGCTTTAGAAATGGTGCAGCTGTCATCTCTGACTAAGAGAAACTGGAAGTTTGCAGAGAGAATCACGTCTCCACCTAGCAGGTTGGGATGTGTGTTTGGAGGGTGATGAGATTAAGAAATGAATGAGGTTTCTCCTGATATGATGCTTGCTGTTGGTAAAAAGAAGCAGCTGGAAGCTTCATTGTTGTCTTTCCCAGCCAACAGTAGATTCACTACAACGGCAAAATGTGAAAGGGCTTAAAATGACCTTTCTATGTTCCTTATTGTGATGTGGCAACTTCTTGAAGACATATGAGAAGGAAAAGTAAAGCTGAGAAGCCTGGTGAGGTCATGAACCCATAAAGACCCAGTGCTATTTTTGTGTCAGTTCCCAAATTAGTTTTATTCTCTTTTTAACTTTTCCCAAGTGAAGTATCACCATTTATTATAATATTATCCTCCGTATTTTGTGCTTTTTGAGGGAAAATCAGGCATTTCCCCATATTTAATTCACTGATCATGTAGATGTTCAGATTAAAGTTGAGGGTTATTATATCAGAAACAGAGAAGATGGAAGAAAAAGTGACTTTTTCAACAAACATATCAGTAACTAAATATAAACCCAGTGTCTCCAACCACTGTCATTGATCCGACACTGGAAAAAATCAAAATGCTACCAAACGTATTTTGCTCATTTCTAGTAAAAATATCTCATCGCATTTAAAATAAGACATAATCACCCAAAGAATAACTTTTCAGTGAGATATAAGAACTTATTTTTAGACTATAGATCTTGAAAATCTTG
>JAPQRP010000024.1:31017059-31031016 GCA_037367295.1 Apogon hyalosoma | reverse complement strand
GATGACGGTGTTTCCATGGTAACTACGGAGCCTCTGAACGTCCAAATGGGTCATATCTGATGACCATGAAAAGATTATAAACTTCATTTAACAACAATTATTTACATGGATTGATAGGATTTGTGGCTCATCAGGTATTAAATAGTTTAGATCAGTAGATGGTTTTGGTCGCCAGTGGCTGTTTGGGTCTTTATGGGTTAAATAGGGATGGTCCTTAGAAAGAGGTGATCAGGGACAGATATGACGGAAGGACAAACTCTGTGGTTTTGTTTTGCTGGGATTTACTTATCTTAATTCCATAGCTCACGTCCTTACATGCAAGTGTTCACCAAAACAAGTTCTGACACAATTTGGCATATTTGCTGCAAACTACATTTTACATCATCCAAGACTACTCCAAAATGAAAAGAAAAAGAAAAGAAATACAAGCTATCTGAACAGCCCAGGAAGTTTTTTTCCTGTGTCCTATGTCCAGTTTTGGCACAGAACTAATGAAGTGTGGCCAGGTGTGTCTATTTTAGTCTTTTCCTTGACCCTTTTTTCCAAAACTAACCAGGTTGTTTTTGTGCCTAAAGCCAACCAAACCTCAGCCAAAGTGGAGCAGTAAAGTAGTGTTTTTAATGTTATGAACAGTATTTTGCAGCTACAAATTTCATGCAATATAACGTGTTTTTGTAATGGCAGTGAGTGGAAATTAACCTCCGCTGTTTTTCCATTTTGAGGAAGTGGGGGTGGAGAAAAGAGAGACAATAGTGGAAACAGCGGAAAATAGTGTAAGGTTAGGTGATTTTCTGTCATGACAGATAATAAAGGATTCTGATTCTGAGGTGTTCCTGACAAATTGAATAAATGAACAGCGGCATTTTATGTTCCTCTGTGCAACTTGGGAAGAAAGTGCTAGTCGTATAATATAGTATACAGTAGGTAGTATGGAAACACGGGGTTACTTTTGCCAGACTTCTGCCTGTCAGTATTCTCTAAAATATCGTGGACCACATCTTTGGAATAATCTACGTCGTGAACTTCAACCAACATCTTCTTTATTGTTATTTAAAAAGCATCTGAAAAGGACTCTAATTTATGAAGAAATGTGAGGCTTTCTATCATTTGATTTGTATTTTTTTTTATTTTTTACTTTTATTATTTCACTTACATCGTATTTTCATTCTTTATTTCTTTTTTGTGTATTGTTTATTTCTGAGGAGGTATTTATATAAGCCTTTTTTGGCTTCTATCCTCTCCTGCACAATGGTGTTACTTGCGTGATATATTTTTTTTCTTGTTGTTTGTGATGTTCAAATAAATAAATACTAAATACTTCACACAGATTTTGTGTCATTACAGGCAAAAAGTTGCACTATATTGCCATATCCTATAGAATAACAACTAGATAACCACAACAGGAAACAAGTGACACCGACCGTGTCCACCAAGAATGTTGACCCACTGTAAGACAAGTAGTAGGAGTAAAACTATTGGTGGCACTTTATTTTATGGTACACTAATAAGATGTTGCAAGCCGTACCAAAATATTTTCATCTCTAAGGATTAGCCACTGGGCTATAAACATACATCTACTACAGACACAGGCTGAGCAAGCAACACTGAGGATGATGTGAGAGAGCACCGTGTCGTAATCAGGCAACTTCATCATGCTGTTCCACAAGCATCTGTGACCCATGCCGAGGGCACGATGCCAGCCCTGATCCCACAGGACCGGGACTGCACAAAGACTTTCTTGCCGTGGTCGCAAACTAATCCACAGCTGCAAACCTGTAATTGAAACGCAGGTGGATAATTAGTATTATCAACTGCTATCCATATCTGCAAATCCAGCTCTGCGCCGCTCAGATCAACAGTAATATTCATTCATTCATCTTCTGAACCCGCTTTATCCTCACTAGGTTTGCGGGGGGTGCTGGAGCCTATGCCAGCTACCTATGGGCGAAGGCGGGGTACACCCTGGACGAGTCGCCAGTTCATTGCAGGGCTGACATATACAAAGTATCCAGTGGGATTGCTGCACATGCATTTCCAATTTCTTGCCTAAGGGCCACCAGTGTAGTCGGCTTCCTGCAATACACAATATCCTTTGGGGTCCCCCATAGGTAAAAGTCTGCAGGTGTTAAATCAGGAGAACACTTGGGCCAGCGTTACACAAGCAGTAGTTCACCGTACACATAAATATCTGGAAGCCAATGGCCACCACTTTGAGCACCTCTTATAATTGTAGAGGCCAAAGGTAACTTGTATTAATCTCGTGATGTCTGAATAAATTTGGTATTGAAATATTTATGCAAGTTTTTTTTTTTTTTTCCTGATGCGTGTGTACATTATTCTGGTTGACTCTGTAGAGACGAACACCCAATCACTCTACCCGGAGAGAACCCACGCAAACACGGGGAGAACATGCAAACTCCACACAGAAAGGTCCCTGGTTGGAATCGAACTCAGGTCCTTCTCGCTGTGAGACGACAGTGCTATCCACTGCACCACTGTGTCACCCCGGTCGGAATATATATATAACATATATTCCAGTCAAGCATTTTTGCCTCTATTTAACTCTATTTAAAAGACATATTTTACTGTAAGCACCACTGACTATGAAATGAACAAGAACTGTATCATTAGTAGCACTGACATTTGCCACAGAAGTGAACACATTGTCTCTTTTTCTGTGTCCCCTGCATAATGCAAATATTAATCTGACGCTAATCAATACTTTTATATAAAAATAATGGATCAAATGACTATGAGTATTGCAGAAGTGCTTATAATAGCAAACTGCGCCTCTGGTTTTTAGACCACATCAGAGCCAATAAGAGAGTGGACAGTGGCATTTATCAGGTAGGCAGAAACACAACTCGGGATGAATCCTAATGATACTCTATGCCTGACTCTGTGTAAGGAAGCAGCCATTTACTCACACAGAATAACTTTAAAAGGGCAGAATACACAATATCTTACAAGTATGTCCTGCTTGTCGTGGAGTTCTGTTTCAAAGTGATCCAAAAAAGAAGTGCTGCAGTGCTGCTTGAAAATAAAATGTAGAAAGGGTTTCTAACACAGACAAATGGCCAGAAAACATACATCTTTGTTTCGTTCTGTGATGTTAGAAACCCCTTCCTGTTGGATTTGTCGTAACATTAACGATAAGCAAAGCACTTCAGTTTCAGTGAAGATAACATGTCTTTTTGTGTGATATCAAAAGGCGTCTACAGTCCGCTGATCATGACCTACTACTTTTCCTTTTAGAAGACAGAAAGCTCTTTGTGGGCATGCTCAACAAGCAACAGTCAGAAGATGATGTGCGGCGCCTTTTCGAGTCCTTCGGCAGCATCGAGGAATGCACCATCCTCAGAGGTCCCGATGGAAACAGCAAAGGTGAGTTTATAGCTGTTTATGACTTTGAGCCAGCAGACTTTTTCACAGGCTACTGCACAGAAATGATTTGGCCTTTCAAAGTTGGTGACTTTGCAAAGTTCTCTTTAACTACTCCATGTTGAGTGATGTCAAAGAAGGCCGTTTCCACAATCAGCAGAAGGATAGTTACATAAGAATACTGTAGATTTGTTATATTTTAAACAGTAAGTGGCATGGAAAAGCTTTGTCTGCAGGGATGAGAGATAGAAACCACCAACTCTTTACAGATGAACCCCATTAACCTTTATGAGTCAACCTACATCGCTTTGATAAAGAGGAAAAAACACTAGGTCAACCTTTTTATTAACTGTTAGGCTTTATGCCATGCCAGAAAAAAAAATGTCCTTTCAAAATGTTGTCAGAGTGTTCACAAGTTCACTGCATGAAGTTCATCAGTGGGCTTAGCAGCCAATCAATGTGGCCCGATGATAACTAAGCCTGATGATTACAGTGAGCTTGATCATTCTGATTCCTCCGTGAAGCTCCATTAACAAGGCCTCATCAGCCAGCTTACTCGGCTAAGTGGGCTTTAGCTCAATAATTACTGGGAACTTGATCATTCAAATTCATCAGCGGGCCTTGTCAATAGTAAGCGACACCAGAATGCTGTGGCATTTTAAGCCCCATCAGAGGATCCCAAAGTTGTTAATGGTGTCAGAGTGGCATGTTTAGCCCAGTTATTGAGCGCCGATCAACGGAATTGTATCCTCACTCAGCAAAGAGGGCTTTGTTTATCTAATGTTTGTAGCTGTAATTCTGTAGAAAACTTATCCCAGGTGAAAATAACAAAAAAAAAAAACACAGCACACTTTACTTGCAGTTTTGTTTCCAGCAATGATTTGTTATAATATCCTTTTCAGAAAACTTTTTGTTTTTAATGTTGGTTTGATTTAGTCATTTTCCCTTGTCTCCCGTTGTAGGCTGTGCGTTTGTAAAATACTCCTCTCATGCTGAAGCTCAGGCAGCCATCAGTGCACTACACGGCAGCCAGACAATGCCCGTGAGTATAACGTAATTGCATGTGTGAGTATGTAGATTTATGTTAGAGTGAGTCACATAGAGAGATGAGTCACATAGCACTTAATTACCTTCTTAAAGTTAAGATGACTTGTACTTTAATAATCCCAGTGAGGAATTTTCTCCATTGCATTTGACTCATACTAACTATTCTAGGGCAAAGAGCACCAACAAGAGCTCTGAGACAGTTGCCTTGGCAGGAAACATCAGAAAATTGGGCAAAAATCAGAACACAAGTCAGAAACCCACATGAAGAACATGCAAACTCCACACAGAAAGGCCTGATTTGGTCTTAACCTCATTAAAAAACCTTTTTGCATAATATTTTTATCATCGTCTTATTTTAGTTTGTAGAAAAGCTAAATATGCAACATGTGCATGTTTATGTAAGCTTATGTCATGTGTCCATCAGCACTCACTAACATGTACTGGTTAATATATGTGTGTCTCTTCGTGTGGGTGGGTGCACAGGGTGCCTCATCCAGTCTGGTGGTAAAGTTCGCCGACACGGATAAGGAGCGCACCATCCGCCGCATGCAGCAGATGGCTGGTCAGATGGGCATCTTCAACCCTATGGCCCTGCAGTTTGGAGCCTACGGAGCCTACGCTCAGGCAAGACGCCCTGCAAAAAGCCTTTTTCATCCACAGTTATTTACTCAATGAACCACAGATATTAAATGGAATGCACACACCTAGCTTACACATATATTTGTGATAGCAAATACGTCCGGTTATTAGGAATCCTTATTCCCCCATATGCTGTGAAATGAAAAACATATGAGGCACACATTTTGGAAGATTAAATAGAAGGTTTCTACTTAATAGTCCATATGCCTCGCTTTCCTCTTTGCTGTAATAAGTATTTCTCCTCCACTGTGCAGGTGCAGCAGCAGGCGGCATTGATGGCGTCTGTAGGCCAGGGAGGCTACCTCAGTCCAATGGCAGCCTTTGCTGCTGCCCAGATGCAGCACATGGCCACCATCAATGGCCTCCCAGGAGCACCACTGACCCCCACGTCAGGTAACACGTCATCTGTGTGTTATCATAGCGCACGTGACTTTTATTGTAAACAATAAAAACATGTGAAATCATGGACCACATCAAAATAAAGCATCTGTATAATCTGGCATCTACATAATGGTAAAGCTGTTTATATAATATGTCTGATTTAAAGTGCAGTTCATCTTTCAAACTCATGCATCTATACAAGAATCAGAGTATAGTCCCTGAAGAAACTACGTCTAAACATCTGGGAACTAAAACTAGGGCAAGAAAATGTGGTTTATAACCTTAGCATTTATTTGGAATGTGTTTTCAAAAGTGTAATATATGCATGCAGTGAATCTAATGGTCAAAATATTAATTAAAAATGTTTCTTTATAACTTTTCTTCTGCATTGCAGAGGGATAACACTGTAGCAGTGAGGATTTAAATGAGCATGCTGTGTGTGTCCATTCAGAAACAATGCTAGATTTATTTTTGTAGAGACACTAAAACTGGACAAATGAACTTAATGCATTGTGGCCTAACTTGCAATCATTTGAGACAAATACATTATTGGTATCTATTTGATATCATCAACACAATTCTTTCCCATTCTTACACAATATGTCTAACATTTGAGTCTAATGGCCATAGTGTCACAGTAAGGGCCATATTGGGATGAGGAATCAGCCCTGACATTTAGTGTCTTCAACGGCCCACTGGACCGGCCCCTTTGACATTTGCAGGAGTTACTATGTGGCCAGTCAAAGTAAAACTTCTCCATAATGTCTTGGGGAAAAAATACAGTTGAGTGCTTACTGTTTCTCTCTGTCTCATCTTTCTGCTTCTACCCTGTGGTTGCAGGTGGCAGTACCCCTCCAGGCATCAGCGCCCCCACAGTGACCAGCATCCCCTCCCCCATTAGTGTAAATGGTTTTACAGGCATGCCACCCCCACAGGCAAATGGGCAGCCCCCTGCAGAGGCTGTCTTTACCAACGGGATACACCATTACCCTGGTAAGTCTGATAAATCCAGTGACATGTATGCAAACACTTACTCAAAGACATGGATAATATAAAACTAATGCAGTTTGCATTGAAAATACACTGTAAATGCAGTCATTGGAAAGTTGTGCATGCTGCAGGCTTACAGGCGTGAATAGCCTTGAAGCATGTTCAGGAGGCTGAGGCCAGATGAACGTAGCCCAAAGACAGTGAGCATGTCGAGGAAATAAGTGTTTGGCAAGGTGCTTACGGGCTGCTGGAGCCTAAGTATGCGCTTGTGTCATGAGCCGTGGCTAGTACCTCATTGGTTCTATCTGTGCAGAGGTGGAAGAAAAATATCGTTTTTTTTTCTTTTTTTTTTTCTTTTCCCACTCTTGTCTCCCCAGTGTTGCAGGAGGTGGTTTTTAGGGAGGACTCGGAGAAAAACGGCTTGGGCGTGGCTCCGCGGAGTTGTTTTGGGGTTCAGGGTGGCTGCTTCCTCTCCTCTCTCTCTGAAGGTAGCACTCCCCTCCCTCCCCCCTCCCCCCTCTTTATTCCAACTTCTCTTCATTTCCTCTGGTTATTTGATCCTGCCTCAGTGTTGCTGTTATTCCACAGTGTGACGTGTAAAGCATTTCTTTGGTTTTTCAGTGATAGTGGAGTTATCAGTGTGCGTGTGTGTGTTTCCTCAGTGGTGTACTCTGCATGTACTATGTGTGTAGATGGGTGAACACAGCATCTGTGGTAGCTTTATTGTGCATAAATTCAGGGAGAGTCATTTAAGTAGTAATTAAATTTCTTACATGTGTAGTTGTGGCAGCAACAGGTGCATCCTGTGTTGTGAGTGTGTGGTGTCCTGTTTTCTATGTCTAACTACACTTAGAGAAATGAATGTTTCTTCTTTTATTTATTAATCTGTCATAGGATGTGTTTTAATGAATAGAAGTGCATTAGATCTTTTTCCTTTCCTGTGGTGATGGTGGGGCCATGTGTTGTTTTTGTGCTGTTTATCTGTGGTTCTTCAAAGTTTTACTTTTCTGCTTCAGAAAAAACAAGCTACCTTTGAAATGCTTTGGAAGGACCATTAAGTAAAAAGCCCAGAAAGCGAGGGATTCAGAATGCATTTCCTCACACACTGAAAGCAGCGAGTTGACACAGCGCTGTGCAGCTCTCTAACCTTTCTGCTTTTCTTCTCCTGTCTGTTCTTCTCTCCATCGCCTCTCCTTCCATCCCTCCTCCCCCCTCTCCCCCTTGTTATATATTACTCTCGCCTTTCTCTGTGCCCTCTCCTCCATCTACATTCTCCCTCCGTCTCTCTCCTGCTCTCTTTGTCTCATTTCTCTGACTCTATCCCCTGCACACACACTCTCACACTCCATCCATCCATGCTCCCCTCCACCTCCTTCGCCTCCTTCTCTCTGTGCCTCTGTTGGAGCAGCTCAAAGTCCCACTGCAGCTGATCCTCTCCAGCAGGCTTACACAGGAGTCCAGCAGTATGCAGGTCTGTCTGTCACTCTCACAGCATCACCGATCTGTGTGTGTTTGTGTGCCAGAAAGATAAATATGCGCCTTTGTTTAAATTAGAATTTTGATCATGTAACATTAAGTGCTTCAGTTGCACTACAGCAATTTATTTTCTCCACCGTGCATACTGTGTGTGCAACATGTAGACTCTATTGTCTGTTATCTGATCGATTGCCTGCTCTGCCCCTGCATATATCACATTGTTTGGATGTATCCGTGTGTATGTGTGTGTGCTGTAGTCGTGGCTGTTATCTGATCCGCAGTATGTGTGTCTTTGTGTGTGTCTCAGCAGCCTACCCCGCTGCATATGGCCAGATTAGCCAAGCCTTCCCCCACCCTCCACCCATCATTCCACAGCAGCAACGAGAAGGTAACACACTCATACACACACACACACACACACACACACACCACAAAGTGCCACATATACTTTACATCTCAGGCACTTACTATGGAAGACACTAGTTCATACATGGAGGAAACAGTTAGTCATTATTTGTCAGTTTAGACTTGGAGCAAACACCCACATTTAACTTAAGAATGTGCCTGAGCAGAGCCGTGCATTATATATCGGAAAAATGTCATCTTATGTTTCGCAACAGGCTCTATCGTTTATTTTGTTGCTTTAAAAAAAATCCCCATTTTTACGATAAATTTATACTTTGTGTTCTTCTGGGTTCTGTTTATGTGTTATTCATATTAGAACCCTTATTTTCTTCCTATAGTTTGAAGCATTTCATATTTACATTTGCTTATTTACATAAACCAGTGTTTACATTAGGCCTGTATTAATCTTTATTTCTTTTCTTCTACAGTGAAATATTAAACTAAGAGTCTTACATGCTAGGTCTATATTTATTTTATTTGCAGCTTTATTTAACAAGTGTTTTATATTTACTTTTCCATATTTTCTACACTATATCGGCTTTATTTTATATGCTACATTAAATAAAGTTTCTGAATCAAAGAAGAAAAATAATCAAGTCAGTAAGTATTTCTTGTTTCTTGATTTGCTTTTAATGATGATTTAATTAGAAATAAACCTTTCATTGCGGTCACTTTAAATTACATCTGTTTCTAAATTAACAGAAAATTTGATATGTTGTGTTACGCATCATTATCCAAATATGGGATATGGGATTTTGGTCATTTCACATGTGCGCTGCCAAAAAATAGCATATACAGTACACATAGCTCAAAGTATAATATAATAATATAAAAAGCATTTAAACTGACCAGCTTTAACTCTCGTTTTTCATCTTTTTTGAGTATAAGGAAAAGGAGAGTTTAAGGTTTGAATAATGAAGCAAAGAAAAGGGATATTTAGCCTGTTGAGTCATGATGCATTCACAATCCCTTTCAACTGTAGGATAATTACATTTTGCCACTACTTAACTCCCACCACTCAGCATTTCAAACAGAGGTGTAAACCTGCCTGTGAACTCACTGACCTCCAGACATGGGACATCCATACTTTGGGCCTTACTGCCCTCGTGTGGACAGTGAAAAAAACAACACAGATCGTTTACCAGTTGATGCATCTTAAAGACTATTGTTGAAGTATTTCGTGGCCTCTAGAGACGATCATTTTAACGGCTAACCCAACAGTTCAGTCACAGAACCAAAATCTGTGTAAGGAAATAAGTGGATAACTCCTTTAATATGTCCTCCTGTTCATCGTCTGTCCTCGTCTCTCTCTGACCGTTATCTTCTGTCTCCGTTTTCTCTCTCTCTCTCTCTGTTTCCGTGTGCAGGACCAGAAGGCTGCAACCTGTTCATCTACCACCTCCCTCAGGAGTTTGGGGATGGAGAACTGATGCAGATGTTCCTGCCTTTCGGTAATGTCATCTCCTCCAAAGTGTTTGTGGATCGGGCGACAAACCAAAGTAAATGCTTTGGTGGGTAAAAATGAATAAAACCAAAAGATTATTATTTATTCTGATTATTCTTTTTACTAATCACCTTCTTTACTGCAGTCAACACCCCTGTCTAACCTTTCAACCCCCCCTCCCCTCCTTTTAACAAAAAAAAAACAAGGAAAAAAAGAAAAACCCTACAGAAAATCAAACAGTGGAAAATCTCTGTGCAGATGTGTGAAAGCTGGTTGCTTCTGAGAAAACTGAGATTTGAGAATGTGTGTTTGAGCTTTTCTTCAAATCATTAAAGCTGTTTTTTTCTTTCTGAAGAGCTGAGTAATTACATCGGTGACACAGTTAGATGCACAGCTCAAACTGATTGTGCTGAAGAGAAATTGTGATTGAAATGAGCTTTGTTTTAATGCCACAGTAACACAGTTAAATTGCTGTGCTCTTTGTGACATGTAATGAGAAACAAAATGTTAGTATTTGTGTGTGAAGTTAGTGGGTGACTCTATTTCTCCCATAAGCAAAAGCAATGCGTGCTAAGAATATAAAAACAAACTTTTGCACGCAAAGATAAAGAACTGCTGTCTCACTTTGTGCCACTGACAGCACAATTTAGTTGAACATATAATTATGTGGCAAATTATAAATGGATTGTGAAGAATGTTTAATGGAGAGTCTGTCAGGTGCAACCCATTTGCAAAGTAGCATTTGCTCATTAATACAACACAACATTAGTGTTGTATTATTCACGCTGCAAATTTGCAATGCAGGTTTTAATTTGTGATTTGATGCTTTTTCACATTCGAGTGGAAGTTAAAAACCAAAACTCTGAAATGCTCATGTTTTGGTTTTAAATCCCATCACCAAGTTCATAGTGTGATTTTGGTTGCATGCTGCTTTTTCTGTACTTATTGTGATTCTATTGTTGTTGTCATATTGCTGTTACACAGACTTGATAATACTGTATGTATATGAAAGCTAAATATGTAAATGCTTTTTATATAGTATTATATTATACTTGTCATGTAACTATTTGATGTTGTTTAATTAACTTTTGTATCGATTTCTTTATTATGAATGATCTCTTTATAATTGTAAAGTTTTCTAATTGTACCATAATCCCCTGCTTCATCCTAATGAGCCTCATCCTCATTTCCATTATTTCTAAACACCCAACTGCCTGTGAAACTGGCATTTTCATCTAACCACATCCGTCTTTCTCTTATTTGGCCATTCCCCCAGGGTTTGTGAGCTTCGATAATCCGGGTAGTGCCCAAGCTGCCATCCAGTCAATGAACGGCTTCCAGATCGGCATGAAAAGACTCAAGGTGCAGCTGAAGAGGCCAAAGGACGCCAACCGCCCCTACTAGCCCCCGCCCCAGCTAGCTGCCACCGTGGCGGCTGGGGCAGCCGTCGCACACAGGGAAGGACAGGTTAGACTCTGAGCTCAGCTGAGCTCCCACGAACACTTTCAGTCTTTTTAGTGTGATAAGTGATTAACTGAACCAATGCAATGCACAACCGACACATATTATATTGACAAACGCTCAAATGGCAAGCCCATTTATGGGACCGCCTGATGAGGTTTCAGTAACCTTTTATAAATGTCATAAAACATTTGCACATGCCTAATAACTAGCTGATCATCTGCAAATTGCTTGTAAAGAATAGTGATGAAGTTTTTCCCCTTTGTTGAGAGTTCAAGTGCACATTTGTAAATGTTAATTCCAACCACATCGATAAGACTCATTATCATATAATATTTACTGCTGTGTTCAGCTTATGTTTCCCAGCATCTCACTAACAGATCTTGTACACATGCTTGAGTTTATCACCCTTCATATAGTGGAGCAAATGTTAATATTTATATTACTTTTATTAACGCTGTGCTCTACAATACTGCTGGTTTATAGTCCTGCAAACAAGCATGTGTAGCAGCATTTACTCACAAGCAGCTTCCCCTATTTTTTAAACCAGCTTTACAGTAAGTGACCCTGTATGTTACCCTGTAGGTAAAAGATAATTGGTAAATGGTTCAGAGTGTTGCACAGGGAAGGAATTGCTTCCAAGGGAGAGGCATTTATTACCCCTCAGGCGGGTAATTGTGCCGTTCCTCTTTGTCTCCTCCCTTCATCTGTGTGATGGAGAGTTTAGGCTGTGTCGTTCATTCACCACTGATGACTTCATTCAAGGGCAACTTATCACCCACTCACAAACTAACTGAACCATACCAGACAGTGTCCCGAGGCAAATCACTGCAGGAAGAATAGTGCAATCTAATATGAATGTGTCGCAAAATATCTGGTACATTTTCCTTTTGTTATACCAAAACAAGATTCTCCGAATATTTTAGGGAGCAGACTTTTCTAGTTTCTGTTCATGTTTTCCTGATGTGAACAGATAAAACATATGCTGCTGGTTTTGCACCTGGATTCTTTTCTTTTGTTTATATAGTAGATGGCCAGTAACTTAATTTTTAATCCCAGATTTATCAATGTGACGCATTGGTGTTCAGCAGCAAACAGAAGTGCTAGTTAATTTACATTTTTGGGTTTTTGTTTTTTTGTTTGTTTTGTTTTTTTCAGGGTTCTTACAGATTTCTATGAGTTAAATTTATGACCTTTTAAGACCTTTTTAAGACTACTTAGAACAGAATTTAATGCCCATTCCACAGCCACACTGGCAAAAATTTGTGACTGAGAATTTAGGAAAATGTATTTATTTACTCCAAAGCCTTGACTCCCACCGTTCCCAGTCATTTCTCACCGAAGGCTGCAAAGTTAGTGGTAAATGGTTCTTATTTTCAGTATAAATTGTCAGGCTGGAACGAGTAGAACTGAGGTGACTAACGTTTCCTTCTTTGCAGCTTGGACATTTAACAGACACATTTAAACACAATACAGCAAACAAGTTTATGACAACGTAAACTGAAGACCTACCATATATAATTTCATACCTTTTAAAGGCTTTTATTAAATGCAGATTTGTAAATTCAAGACTTTTAAGACTTTTTAAGACCCCCCAGAAACCCTGCTTTTTGTATTTTTTTTTTATTTATTTATTTTTTTTTTTTTATATGTCAATGGCTAGTTTTCATTTTCAATCCTCCGAAATGCATTTAAAGGGGTCATATTTTGCTAAACCCACTTTTATTAGTCTTTGGTTCATTTATTTGTGTATTTGGACCCTAATAGTTCTAAAAGTTTGAATTTGAACCCTCCAGGTGCTGCAAAGCTATCTTTATAGTCATTCTGGCAAAAATCAAGTGGATTTCTACAACCAGTTTTAATTCCTTCTGAATTTGTTACGTCTATAACTAGTTACGTCACGACATTTGCTCATATAAGGTCAAGACTTCCAACGAACATTTCTCCGAGTACAACATAACGGTTTATCAGCAGCAGCGGTTGTAGTAAAAACTGAAAATATGTCCAAACTTCAAGCCGATCACCTAAAATGTTTCAGTTGTTGGTTGAACAGGACAGAGCAGCACAGCCAACAACCTGGAGGGGGCGGGGTCTGAAGTGGCTCATTTGTATTTAAAGGGCCAGCGCTCAAAACCACCTTTCTGGTGTCATTACTTAGAAATAGTGTTGAAGATGGACCTGTGGAGTTGAATTAATGAAGAATTCAGACCCAAGCAGAGCATTTACAGTTGATGTAGACCACAGGGAAATGTTTTAAAATGCATAATTCTATTTAAAAAAAAGTAAAATATCACTCCTTTAAGTACATAAACTACATAGCCTGCTTTTGACTGCCACCAACTATTTTCCAATTGACTATGAAAATGCATTGATACACGCTGGGATTTTTAGCCTTTCATACACTATCACAGTATTAACAATAAAACCATTTACAACTACCAAATGCTTTACCTGTTACATACTTGAAACACATTAGCTAAAAAGTCAGTCAAATTTGAGAAAGATGAGTTGTTGGCTTTTTAGTATTTAATCATTTAATCCAAGTACTGTTTATTTATATCCTGCCCCCAGACTGAACAGGCTCAGTATCTGTGGTTTAATACTTACAGTTCCAGTCAATACACTGAAACAGTCGTGGAAAAAATTATTAGACCACCCCTTGTTTTCTTCAATTTCTTGTTCATTTCAATGCCTGGTACAACTAAAGGTACATTTGTTTGGACAAATATAATG
>JAPQRP010000024.1:30991358-31008816 GCA_037367295.1 Apogon hyalosoma | reverse complement strand
CCCCCCCCCCCCCCCCCCCCCCCCCCCCCCCCCCCCCCCCCCCCCCCCCGGCACAGAGATTGGACACGGGCTAGAGAATGGTAATAGATTTTCAGACGGGGTATACAGTATAACAAAGAACTTCATCTTCTTGGCTCCTGTTGGTGTTAGTTAAAGTTGTGGATTGCTTCACAATATTAAGATCCCCCTAGGGAGTACAAATATACTGTATGTAACAGTTACATTAAAAAAAATGAACAAAAAAAACAGCAGCAGGAACACTGGTTGGAAATGTAGGGTCATTCTGAGAGCACCCAGAAACTTTATGCATCGGCAGTATTAAATATTTGAACATTCTGTGGCTGTAGCTACAACGGAAAAAAGGTTTCAAGTGAGTAACATAAAAAGTTGACAGACTCTTGAATAAAGACTGGTATCTATCTGATGTAAAATTCCATATGGGTCCTGTTGGACGTAGTCAAAAAAACACAACCAGTTAAACATTCTGCCATACTTTAGCTTCTTTCAACACACAGAAAACTGGAACACGCTGCTGAACTGCTGAGCTCCCAATGCCCCAGTAAAGTGTGGTTATTTTATCTATCTGTAAGGCTAGATAAAATATCCCCAAACTCCACCACAGATGCTCCCCACCACCTTCTTTCCACTTGTAACTTTCACTGCTTATGTGGCTCCTCTCTTTCATTAAAGATAGCGGTCTCGCCCCGGCGCCCCTTTTCATTTGCAGTCCAAACAGTAAGATAAAAAACCTATAATGGCCTCTGCGTATATCCCGCATGTCAATTTCCCAACCAATCAATAGCAGGCAGGCAATAGCAGGAAGGATGGAGATGAGATGGGCGGGGTGCGCTGGAACTGTCTCATTACTAACAAGCTCGGGATTCATGAAAGGATTAAGAAGGTCACTTAATGTTAACCCCAGCTTCATTTTGCAGTTTGCACATCAAGATTGAATTGGTTCAAATTAGACAGACATGAGGTGCACGCTGTTGCCATGTAAAAGACAAGGATGTAGGCAACATGCCAAATCTTACTGTAGGATATGTGTTTCTTTGCTGAAATAACTGGCTTCATTAATGTTAATTTTCCAAGGTGCCACAATATTGTTTCAGCTGTTTTAATTACAAACTAAAAGCTACACTCATCACATGAAAAAGCAGACAACCTTCTTTATAAACATCAAATATTTGGGATTTATAATACTGCTTTGTTGGACATTACCACAAAATATTTAAATCAGTAATAAGCAAAACTGACATGTTTAACAAAAGCAAAAAATAGAGAGAAAGAAATTAACTGCAGCAAAGCTACACAAGGTATCTGAAAGGCAAAGCATTTCATTACTGTTGTTAAAAAAAAAAAAAACACAGTGTAGCTAAGAGTCCAACAATTTTAATAGGTTTTGGAGGTGTAAATTGATGGTAATAAGATCTGATACGCTGGGTCCCCTGCTGGAATTAATGGGCATCTGCTGGAGCTCACATTTCAACTTGGACCACGCACTGCTTTGTTTAAGAGTTACTCACAGGAAGATGTAAACTTTCAGCTGTTTTTGGAAAATTACCCCTTAGGCAAGTGAGGGAAAACACTATTTTACAGTAACTGCTCCTCCTTTCAATTAACACTGTCACAAAATGTAGAGGTGCTTAAAAATGTAGCACTCTATTTAGGCCTAATAATTCAAGAAAATGAACGTCTGCAGCATTACCATTATGCACAACTTCTTTGAATCTGATGTTTTTGTATTTACAGTGCCACTGGAACTTTCTCCAATTCTCAGACAGAGGCAGGTGATATTCACACCCCATAGCAAGACGACAAATGATCAGGTTAATTATCATGCCTTGTAAAGGGTATAAAAAAAAAAAAGGTAGAACATTTCTTTCCCTTAAAAGGAAAGTCTGATGCCTGCAGTGACTGATTCATTCCTGTACCGAAATCCCTCTTTGCCTTCTTTCTCACCATTTCCATTTCTATCCATCTCCACCTGCTCTAAGTTTCCTCGCTTCCTATTTCTCACTTTATCCAATGCTCTCACCCCTCACTCACCCTCAAACACACTTTTAACATCTCTCCCTCACTTTTGCTTTCTGTCTCATTACTGTGGCAGAGAGAGAAGGGACGGCGGTGTGTGCATCCAGAAGTCTGTTCAATTACACCTGCTGCAGGGTCCCTGCTAGGCCGACTAATGGAACGCAGCATGTCTCCTGACAGGCTGGCCGCAGCGCTAGCTAGCCCAGTAAAAAGCTTCATTTAGCTTCTCACAGCTCCAAAAGTTAGCTAGACTAAGAAAAGTCATCATTTAGCTTCTAAGACTTTAGCACTAGGAAACCTACATAAAAACTTTCACAAAGACTCAAAGGTTACACTTGAATAGAATAATACAAAATTGTTAATATTTTGGGATCTCGGTGACAGATCAAATAAAATGGTGTCACTTCTGTCATTCTAGAAACAGAAGGAGGACCCCCTCAAAAAAATAGAAACACTCACCGGGAAATTCTTCTGTAGAAGAGAAGCACCAGTTAATCCTTGCGTAAGCACTACTCAGACTTTTAAACAAGCACAGAACAAATTTTTATCCCTTTTTCAACAGTGAGGCATTTAAGAGCTTTCCTGGGCTACTCTTCATTGTTTTTCAAAGGGAAATGTAGTTATTTTGAAAGGTATTATTATTGTGTTCATTTTAAGGACACAGGCTGTTCCAAGACATAATTTTATAAAATCAGCTAAATCTACAATCCAATCTAAAAGAAATAGCTTAATGAAACTACAGAAAATAAAAGAGCAAACCTTATGCGTTCAGCTTCCCAATGAGATACACTACCTGGCCTCAGGCGATGTACGGACCTCTGAGATGGGGTTTCTTAAGCCTGCAGAGGACTTTACAGGAGATGTAGCCATGTCCCGTCTGGAACGCTCTAAGGCCTCTGTTGGGAAACGACAGTGGTATGGATAAGATACATGTAACATAAATAGTTTTGGTACACAGTATATCCAATCAATAAATTTTGCTAAATTTTTTTTCACATCTAAAACATATTTTGCATGGAAACATTCATTCCTGAAAATACAAGTTTTACAACTCACCACAGTTATGACTGTCCAGAGGAGCAGTTAACGGCTGAGAGCATTCTTCATCCAATGTCTGTTCGACAGGTTGCACCTTTGCATCTCCTTGTACACTACAGACCACAGACACAGTAAAAAATGTTTCTCTGAGTTTGTTCATGTGTGTAAAATTGTGCATCGTGCATGTGCATACACTGTGTATCTGACTTTGAAGTGTGCGTGTGTGCAACAAAGTTTGGATGCATCTGAGTGAACTCATCTGAGTGTTTGCCTGACTGACTGTCTGAGTTTACCTGGAGGGTAAATCTTGGTGGGAAGGGCCCTCTGGCTGTGGTTCTCCATTCTTAGTGTGTGAGCTGCTGAGCTCAGCATGAGCAGTTGGTCGAAACCTTACAAAAATACAAAGGAAGAAAAAGAGAAAAGACTCAAGCTAAAATTCCTCAATGACAAACAATGAAGAAGCAATGCACTACAAAGATTACTGACCTAGAGTAACTAAATTTCAGCAAAATGTTTGTGAGGAATTTCATCAGATACAGGCACTTTCTCTTGGGTGTCTGTTTTCTACCTGTTGTAGTCAGGATGGGACTGGTGTTGCTGCTGATTCTGTCTGTTGAGCCTGTCCTCCTGCTCGGCCAGTCGCGCCTGTAGCTTCTCTCTCTCCATCTCCAACTGCATCTTCTGCATCAACAGCTGGTGCCTCTTTTCTTCCCAGTCTTTGTGACCAAGTAATGGCCTAGTGACATCTTTATCCATAGAGTCTATTTGACTCTGGTGGTGAAGCCTGTGTGAAAATATCCATTTCATCTGCTTAAAACCTTAATCGTTCATTGGATATTTAAAAGGACACACACATTGATGTAATCATGAGATGATCATTCCTAATAATACTACTGTACCTTTCACATTTATGCTGGGTGGACATTTCGTGGGTGATATTCTCTGCATGTGGAACGTTATTTTTTGTCCGTTGCTGTGTTCCATAGCCACTGTCTTGAACACTGTCTTGGCAGTAGTCACATTTGTAGTAAGTCTCAGAGTGTGAATTTGTGCACTCTCTTTTCTGACTCCTGTACTGACTGATTGCTGCATCAGCTGGACTGAACTCAGAATCACAGGAAAGACAAGCATGATTGCTAATAGGTTGTACTGCTTCTTTTCTCACACCATTGTTCCTGCAGACATGAGGCTGTTGTGCTCGAGCAGCAGCAAGACTAAGGTACGAGCCATCAAAGAGTGAGCCATTAGCTCTGCTCAAAGGTGTTCTGCTGGGGGCTTCTTCACCACTCAGAACCTGGATTGAGAACAAAGAGGACAATGAATGCATTTTGGCAATTTTAGAAGCCTTTGAAATTTTTATTATGTATCTCAGCCAAAAACATGAGGATGCTAAAATCCCAATTCAAAGCTGTGTTGCAAACTGGGATGACCAATGTTGTATTAGAAGTCACCAACCTAATTTGCTCCAGTGATAAAAGCTTTCCCCAAGTGCATGCTAGAGCTGTTCTATAAAAGCTTGTTTTTCACATGCACATAATAATCCCAAACCATCTTTTTTTAAAGACTTGAAGTCTGTTTGCTTTCATTTTATTTGTACAACTTCTGGGATTCTGTATTGTGCAATGACTGCTGGCAAAACATAGGTGATGTATATACTGCAGTAATGAGTCTGAATGTATCGTGGGTAAACACAGACACAGGTGTCAAACTGCTTCTACTCTGTCAGACAACCACTTTCCCTACACAGCCTGTATAAACACGGTAGTGCTGGGCTATAAACTAGCAGGACAAATGCAAATCATTCTTCAAAACTGTAAACTGGGCACTCGCCACAAGATTTAGAGTACAAATTCCAGCTGAGTATAACTGGCAGGTAAGCCAAGGTCAGGAACATTATGAGATAAACATAAGGAGGAAAGCCCATTTTATAGTTGACTAGGGAAGAGACTGTGACTAATTTGCAAAGGGTCAGAGAGCAGGCAAACACACATTATTCAGAGCCACTGCAGGACAATGAGGTTGACAACAAGTCATCTATTCTTACAGAGGCTGAAGCCAGAGAGGCGTCTTCGCTTCTGAAGTGTCACCTTGAGATAGTTTTCACAATGTTGTAGTCATATCGAACCACTGCCTGAAGTGGACTTCTGAGGTGATTTGTTATGCATTATTATGGCGCTTGGCCATGGGGCAATGTGCTTCTACATGCGCTTCCACTGGATGATGTTGTGCCTGAGTGCCTAACAGATGGAAAGGACGGCTCTTTTTTGATTGTGGTTGCCATAAGAACATGGCCATCATTGTTCCTCATTACAATATTAAAGCAGGTTCAGTAATCATATAAACAACTTATCACACACCCAGTCTTAATCATACCTTACCTTGTTGTTCGCTGCTTGCTGACTAAGCTGGGCAATGGACTGGTTGAGTTTTACTTGCTGCTGAGAAAGGTACTGTTGGTAGAGCCCAAGCAGCTCCTGGCATTCTCTGTACTGCTGCTGCAAGCCTGTAGTCCCCTGAGTTAAGTACTAGCAAAGTCAAATAACAGAACAAAACATTTTGTTTTCAATGTTAAACCCCTCTGGAAGTAGTAGGCTTAAATACATTAACTGTTTCCTTTAAATTTCAGTAAAGTACAGTTGAATACAATTATGCCTACATGATTCTCAAAGTGAAATAACTGATTTTATTGAGAAGGCCACCTCACTTAAGCAAGTTAAAGATGTACTGTGTAGTTTTTTGTGCCATCTAGCATTGAAGAGGGCCTGTGATTGTTTCCCTCCCCTCTGTTGTGGGGTTTTAGATCACTCAAACATGGTAAGAGTTGTCAGTGTACCTAAATCTGGAGGCCACCTACCATAAAATGGAGAAGTCTATCGTGAGTTGTAGAAACATGGCTGAACATGACTCTCCATGTAGATACAAACAGCTCATTTCCAGGTATTAAAAACACAGTGATTCTTATTTTCAAATGACTTAACACTGATGAAAACATGATTAGGAATATATTCCATTTCTGCAATTAGATTCCCCAACATTTTACACACTTATCCTCTAGATTATTCAGTTAAAAAAAGATACAATAGATGGTATATTTAGGGTGACATTTGGATGAAGCCTAGGTTGGGGCACAGTAGAGAGAACAGAAGAGTTGTAAAGAAAGAGGGAAAAAGAGGCCAACAAAATCAAAGTTGTTGTTGTGGCACAGAGCTTTCACCATCTGGGTCGGGCCAAGCTGTGTTGAGCTGAGCTGGGCAGTGCCGTGCCAGGCTATCTGCCAGACAGAGAGCTGGCAGCCACAAGAAAACTAATCTGGAGCGGAACTACTGCTGCGCCTCAGGAGCCCACTAATGACAGTGGCAGCACCACACCATGCCACACCAGCCCATACAAAGATAATGAGCATGAGAACAGAGAGACTACACACAGTCACACTTACACACGTTCAATAATCAACCTCTGTCTAACTCTCACTTTCCAGTACACACAAACAGCGAGACAAGAGAGCACAAATTCCCCACCTGCACTGTAAACAGCCCACACACAAGCCGTACAATATAGCAAATAGTACACACACGCCAAACCAAGCTGACCATAAAGTGTGCTCCCTTAGGTCATATCTTTTTATGATGGTGGCCCTGCTCCTCCAGCTGATGAGTTTCTCAGCATCAGTCTGAAAAAAGCCTCCATTTTAAGAGAAAATCAAAGTTCAAAGTAGAGTCTTATTGAAGGAATAGTTGGCGGAACACTCCATAAGAAAACACTTTGGTTGTTAGAAGACTTCAATCAGGCTGTGGAAATGAAACAGAGGAAAAGAGAAGAGAGCGTGGCGACTTTGAATTGAGGAGCAGACACCAGACAAATGCAATGCAGCAGCTTCCATAAACATTGGGAAAATGTGAGGAAACACTTTGATTGAACTCTCCATCTATTTGAGGCTCCTCTCTTGCTGCACTGATAATGTCCATTGAAGTAGTTCTATATGGAAGCTTAAGGACATCACAAGGACATCACATCATGTAAACCTGTGCAGGGAGGTCTGTTTATGCAGCATGAATAGGGTCTTGAAGGGGAGATACTGAATATGCTTATACAGCTACGCCTTACTGCAATGCAAGATTGGAAGTTGAGTTGCAAAAAATGCATGCGTCTCATATTTTAGCATTTTTATATTTAAGGCACTTTTTACATGATTTATTCTGCCCCAAACAAATATTTCCAAGTAGACACAAATATACACAATATGCAGAGTACAAAGCCCCTAACTCAGGTATAATGGGGACCACACATAAACAGAAACACCACACGTCTTTCTATGCTTTGGAACTAATAGGACTACAGCATCATTGCGAACCAATGCCATAAATGAAAGTAACGCACATTAATGTGTTGACAGGCTGATGCAGTCCCTGGACAGCAAGTGCTAGGTAATCTGAACCGACTGGAGCGACACTGATAAGATTCCACCTCTCTGCCCGTCGCTACACTAAACATGCTTCCTCCACAGCCTTGGACAGCAGCCAATGGGGGCCAAGCACCCGGCAAACCCCTAGTTTACATCAGAGCTGCAAAGTGCCAACAATGACTTACTCCTCCCCCCAGCTCCAAAAATACTCAGAATCAAGGGCTTGGGTTGAAGAGGCTTCAGACGAGGCCTGTCAAAATGATTCACTTCCCTGTCAGGCCGAGGCTCAAATGAAATAATGAAATCCACTTCAAGGTGGAACAAATTTGCACAGGAGGGGGGAATATTTTAAAGCCTACTTTAGCACACTGTGCCAGACAGATTGAGCCTGAGCAAGAATGTGAGAGAAACAGGAGAAGAGACTGATGTGTGTGTAAGAAAGCAGTGACGGGGAATTAATAGAAGAAGACAGTTTACATAACTGTTTCAATACTACTGAATCTAGAGAAGAGACGTGTGTAAGAAACAATAAACTGATAACTCCAAAGCAGCTAACAATTAGTTTGCAGAAGCCTTCAAAATTCTAGCATCAAATAAAAAGAAAAACATTCTCACCTCTCATTCTCTAAGCCATCTTCAATGTTATGATCATAATTAAAATGCATTAGTCTGGCACTGATGAAGTTAGCCTACTTTTGCTGAATTATTAGACTTGACAGCTGCACAAGTCATCCTGTGTCTGTGAAGTTACCTGAATATAATTCATAGTAAAGGTGCATCCCAACAAGTTTTTGTTCTTCATTCATTATTTTCACAATACGCCCAACAATTTGATCTGATTATTTTCCCTTAGACTGATTCTGTCAACAATAAAACCAACCTTAAAAAAAAAAAAAAAAACAATTACAAAAATAATAACAATTATTTTCAAACGCTACTTTAAAAATGTTTTGCTTGAGTCACAATAGCCCTGTGTGTTCCAATATTTCCAACAGCTTGTTCATGAGTACCAACCTGTCTCCTGATAAACATCGTAGAATAGTGGGCTCAACAAATATTCTCAACTTAACCACCAAAAAACCACAACTTTTACCAAATTTCTTGGTCTGTGTCAAGCATTATCAGCATGTAGTGCTTTTATAAAAGAATTATATTAACATTTCATTACATCTTTTTTAACTCTAACACATTGCACCTTACACTGCGCTGAGTTTAAACTACATCACTGATTCCCTGCAATAAGAGATACAAAACCTGAGACAGATCATGCCAATGCCCGCAAAGTTGACAGAACACACTACTAGGGATCTAATCTTTAAAAATAATATAACAATCTTATAATACTCCAAAAGAAAGCTTGTGGTGCATGCTTATCACAAAAAGCACATTTGTTAAAGCCACATTTCCACAATGTAAATGTCACACAGCCAAAACTTAGGAGGGTAAAAAAGGATTTAGCTCAGGCAATCTTTTAGCACAACATGAAGCATTTTTCAATGACATGTCCTAACAGGGCTGTTATTCCCCTCTCCCCATGGCCCTAGGAATCCCTCCAATTGTTTCAACTCAATAGATGGCATTAGCTACCGTTCCTGCTGTGCCTTGTTCTGGATACAGCAAGTGCAATGCTGCATCATGTTAGCAACGCCACCTTGACTTCTGTCCATGCCAAAATGCCTTGAAGTACAAGAAGCCATCCTTCCTTTTCAAAACACAAATTCAATTCTGTGTGCCAGTAAGATCCAAATGTCAGCAGAACAAGCCAAATATCAAGGGTACTCTTCCCTCTCATCTTGGGTGACTTGGAGCTAAGGTATAGCCCAAATACTTTATACCTCTGACAACCCCGTATCTCGGTTAGATAAGATAAGCTGAGGTATAATGGAATTAGACTTGACAAGACTCTCATTCAGTGTTTGCCTTTGGTGTCTCCTTAACCTTTCAGAGGAGTGCTGGAACCTCCTGCCTGAGAAGAGCCTTCATGACTCCTGTACGCACTTTAAACGACTATGTTATCCCCCCTGAGGTGCTTGAATCTCAACACTTTTCCTCTCAAATACCTTTTTAATGGAGTTTAGAAGTTTGGTGTAAATGCCAAGTCTCCGAGCCAAAGTGCCTTTAATTGAGTTGTGCTTTCCTAATTTTCCCCGCCGCTGTTGCCAATCGTGCAATTTACCAGCCGGGTCAATTACTCTTCATATTTTTCAGTGTTTTTAACCCAAATTGACTGCTGGCCATGCTGTGGTTTGACCTGAGTTGAATTATTAAGAAGACATTAGAGGACTGTTGGGTGAAACAAACAACATAGCACCACTCTAATACTACTTCACATCTAACACTAACCTCATGTTAAGCAAAGCAAAAGCTGCTGCTGACCCACCTGATCTCATTTTATTTAAGGGGAAATGAAGAGATATTCTCTACTCAACATTTGTGGAGGATGACAAAAACACATGGTAAAAACAAACTCTATTGTCTTCACAGTAAACATCAAATTTCATCTTCGGATGATAAGATGATTTAGATGGTTCGGGCCCCAGTTCCAACCATGAAATTGATTCTGTACACAGCAGCGGATATGCTACGACCACTTGCAAAGAACAACTGCTGCAGGAATCAACAGAATTTAAAAGACTCTCCTCTCTATCTGCCTTTTGTGCAAAATTGAAGCAACTTACCATAAAGTAAATGGTCTTACTTAAGACAACACTGCCCCCTGCAGACATTTCCATAGAATACCACATAAAGCAAAGGAAACCGAGCCAGCAATACATCTATAAAAACAAATCAATAAAAATATTACCATACAATATATCAGACATTGATAGCGAACCATGTATTACTACGACCACAAGAACAGGGATGACGGGAATATTTTTACTGAATAATCATGATATTTTGGCTTCGGACTAATCATACTTGATACAGTAGAGCATGTAAGGTAAAACATCTGAGTAATACATTTTTCATTCTTGGGCACCTCATACTATCTTGTTGCAGCAATATAATGATCCAATATACAATATCAACAATCTGGTTTTAGTAAATAAAATGTTCCTGATATAGATTTTGCAACAAAATGTTCTCTTCAAAGAAAAATCTAAAATGTGAATAACAATTATTATTATTAACATTATTATATAAATTATTACATATTATGATGTAATTATTATTATCATTTCATATTTTGTACAATGATGGGTTCAAGTTTCCACAATGCACTTGTAAAGAGCCTCATATTGTCAAAATACATTAATACATTTCCATTGTCTCTTGTTACACATAGATGGACAAAGAAAAATAGATGCCTTTTTGAGTGAAAAGAGATTTTAACAGTCATGTCCTCTGATGACAATTCAAAGACCCAAAATTAAGAGATCTAGAGTTTCTACCCTACTCGTATGTGTACACACTCATATGAAATAGACCAGTCTTTTTTTCTTTTTTTTTCAAATACAATGCAACAAATTAGATGGTGACCCCAGAGTCATTAAAAGTTGTGTTTTAGTTTCTTTAGTAAAGGATACTCTCCCTCTCCTGAGCAATGACTTGATTTTGTTGTTCCAGCTGTTGGATTTTGTGTTCAAAACTTTCCTGTTCATCCTTCAAACGCTGCACTGACTCCTCTTTTTCTTCACTCACTCTGAAGAACAAAAAAGATAAAAGCATTAGGAAAGCTATAGGAGCATAATATTAGCAACAATAAAGAGCTATGGTTGAATCTGAACGCTCAGGCACATTATCATTAATGCAGTCTCATAGTTTTGTGTAATATACTAATGCCTACCTGGCTAGTTCTTCAATAAGGTTTGCAATTCTGCGCTTATCTTCAGGACACAGGTCCTTTAAGCAGACTTCACTCCCATCTCTGTTGGTGTTAAGGACTGCCTGTGCAAAAAAAGGGTTAACAAGAATAGTAAACCTGTTAACAGGTAAAGCAATAGCAATATAACTGGCAAATTGTTGTCAGTAACAGCACACACCTCTCTTTGATTGACAATAAATAGTATGTCATCCTCTCACATCGACATGGTTAGAGTAGAAATAAATACTGAAACGAAAACACTCATAAACATGTACCTGTGACAAGAAGAGTGGAGAACCACCAGGTGCTGGAAATGGGGTATCTTCTGTAGTGTCAGTATCACTGGGATGAACAAACACTTTCTCTTTGATATAAACCCCAGAGCAATCACTTTGTGAGTGGTTCTGTTTCCTGCCTCCTCTTTTTAGTACTGCCTTTTTTTCACAGTCTGAGTTGTGCTTGACTCGCACCTTGGTCCCTCTTTTATCAGTGGTAAGGGTGCTGCGTGTTCTCAGACTGAAAGGAGTCTGACACTTGACTCCTCTGTCCACTCCTTTGAGGGAGACATAAAAAGATGAGATGTACCAAAATGGGACAAATGGTATGTGTGAGTTGGTGGTACAAACCTATAAAGGCTTATTTGAAAACCAAATAAAGGAGAGGGTTAAATAGGAAACATATTGCTATAGTTTGAGAGGTAACACTCATCTAGTCAACTTGTTGTTTGAAAAGTGAATGTAATGCTAATGAGACTTACCAGGAACAAACACCACAGGTTGTTCTCCATCGGATACTGCATAACACACACAAACAAAGAAAGACGAAAGACAAAAGGCAAGTTCAGCCAGTTTAAAGCAAGCAACCCTACTGGGAGATTACTAAAAGACTAGTCCTATCTCTGAAAAGACAGCTTACGTCTGGTTTCTGCTATAGTCAAAAGAAGAAGCTAGCTTTAAATTACTGTGACATACAGTTAGTTAGCTGTCTAGACTCTTTAGCAAGCTAACAACTTTTAATACTAACATTCTAATAGTGTCCCGGCCCATTTTACATTACACCGATAAGATAATACGATTGAGCTTTAGACAAAGAAGTTTATGTGGTTTAGTTGAAGTATACCGTCATTCATCCAACAAATCCCTGACTTTCCGTGTCTTGTCGCTGCCGCCATGTTGAATCAACCGCCACCACTCCCAGAGAGCCAAGCGTTGCTAAGGAATTATAATCCCGCCTTCCTAGTAAAAGTGATGAGGTGATTGGTTTGTGTGTAAAACTTACGGCTTCCCATTGGTCATCATCTGTGCCGGTCTGCGTCAAATTTACGCTTGCGTAGCTTCCGGTGTTTGTACGTTGTGCATCAGCTGAGCTATCAGTGGAGAGGTGAATGATGATGATGATGATAGAGGGCATGGCGGTGTAAAGGATGCGAGCGGGCTATTGAGTAAACGATTAAATTATTAAAATGGAGGAGACAAAAGAAAGCTTAGCGTTTAAAGGTGTTGCTGAGAGACTGACTCTTGGCATAACCCGAATACTTGGTGAGTATCTTTGTCTGAAACTAGCATCCTCCTTATACTAGCATCATCTCAAGGCTACATATTTAACGTGTAACTACGGTTAATACATTGATTTTTTTTTTTTTTTTGTCGTTGTCAGAAAACATGCCTGGTGTGGATGATGTGCGTTTTGCAGAGAGAGAGCCTGCTGAGAAACGAAGTCTGTTATCATGGGAACAGGTGAAAAATATCAGCCCATTACAGTCCTGATACCAGATTTTGGTTGTGCACTTGTGAATGTTTAATAAACTAGTTGTGTTTCTTTCTCAGAAAAACACTTGTATTTTGCCAGAGGATCTGCGAGATTTCTATCTTACCACTGATGGATTTACACTAACCTGGAGTGTTAAACTGGATAGTATGTGACCTCATTACATTCATGATTTGTAATTAAACATTTCTCACAGGATTTTGCATTTATACAGTATAAATAAGAGGATATTATTAACCCATGAGGACCCAGTGTGACTTTTGTGGCAGTTCCCAAATATTTTTTTTTTCTCTTTATTTAACCTTTCCTAAGTGATTTATCACCATTTGTTATAATATTATCCTCTGAATTTTGCATTTTCTAGTGAAAATCATTTATTTTCCTATGTTTAATTGATTGATCATGAAGATGTTCATAAAAGCTCAGAGCAAAGGTTATTGTATCAAAACAGAACTTTTTCAAACTTTTTCAGTAAAATATAGCATTAACTGGACACAAACCAGGTGTCTCCATTCACTGTCATTCATCCAACTCCACTGGTTTTACTGGTGAATCAATGTTGTAGAAGATGACGGTGTTTCCCCATTCACTACAGAGCCTCTGAACGTCCAAATGGATCATATCTGATAACCATGAAAAGATGACAAACTGTATTTTACACCAATTATTTACATGTATTGATAGGATTAGTGGATCAACAGTTTAGATCAATAGATGTTTTTGGCCAATGGTGGATATTTTAGTCTTTATGGGTTAATATGAAACAATGCAGATTAAGTGGCTCTACCTGTGGGAAGGTGCTTAATTGCTGTGTGTGTTATGTCTTTCAGATGAGTGTGTTCCCTTAGGATGTATGATGATAAACAGCGTGGCTCGGCTGTGTCCACTGCTGCAGCCAGTACCGTTATTCTCTCTCCCCAATGCCCCCTCACTGACTGACCTGGACTGGGAAGACAACAGCACAGAACATGGTAAAACTCACCTGTTCGGTCATTCTGGTGTCAGTTTTAGATCAAATGTGTTTATGTCTGCTCAGTTAAGCAGGTCAATGAACAAACTGTTGATTAGATGGTAAATGATTGTTCTCAATTCTTTACTACTGTCTGCCAGATTCAGGACATGCTCCTGCTGCTCCACATTTTGATTCCCGGAGTCGCATCTTTGAACTGGACTCCTGTGGCAGAAATGGCAAAGTGTGCCTGGTCTACAAAAACTGTACCCCCGGTATTACTTTATAGCTTATTTTGCATGATTTTGCATGTTTTGTATTTTTAAATCAATTTAGTCACATTTTGCATTTTCAGGTGTGGTGGCCCAGCAGAGTGAAATCTGGTTCCTGGACCGTTCTCTGTGCTGGCATTTTCTGACATCAACCTTCACTTCTTACTACCGACTGATGATCACCCATCTCGGTCTGCCTGAGTGGCAGTACTGCTTTACCCCATATGGCCCCAGCCCTCAGGCCAAGGTAGAACGGGGCTCAAAACTCTAATTACCCCTTCCATAAAAATACTCTGTGATTTGAAAGGCATGTTTGTATCATTATGAATAATACTTTCAGTCATAGCAGGTATACAAAAACATTTTATTAATTATTTGCCTTTTACAATAATGTCAGCTTCTTTTACATTGTAACACCCTAAAAACATTTGAGTAATAGAATTAATAAATGTGCAAATTAAAAAAATACATTATTCAATTTTTTGATAAAGGACATTTAAGGACTTTCACAGAAATATATACAGTATTTTTAAAAAATTAGCAAACACCTTGAATGTGCCTGTTGTTTTCAGCAGATTTGCCTTACACCATAGCACCTTTGTCATAGATTCATGGTTTCAAACTGTTTAACTCAATGACAACACTGCTTTTGTAGAAGTTGAAGGAAAGACTGCCATGTAAAACTAGATGTTTTTCTGGATCTGAACAGAAATGTTTGCTTGGACGAGGATGTGTTTTAATATGCACAGGATAAATATACATACCAAACATTAAAATGTGTCTGCTCTGCACATGATTGTCTACCTCTTGTCCCCTCTACAGCAGTGGGCATCCCTGTACCAGCCTCTGACATTCAGCAGTGAAGTCAGTCCAGCTGATGCTGCTGGAGATGGGCATCTCAATAAACTGGATCCCACCAAAGCCTTCAGAGGCAAAGCAAAGGTACCTGCCCCCAAGAAGAAGCAGTCAGCTCAGAGCAGCTTAAGCAGCACCACTAAAGGTCAAGGCAGCACAGGAAGACACAGTGGGGTCAAGCGGTGAGGGGTTCCCATTCAAGAACATTTCATTCACCTTTATGGTCTAAATGACCAGAATGAATTATTGAGCAGCCATCGAATCCTTTAATAAGTGTGGATCGGCAGCGCTATGCTCCACGGTATCACAAGTATGTATGAAATGTGCATGACAAAATGAACACATCCAGGTCAGCCTGAGATGACCTAGGTTGTGAAGTCACAATGGCATGTAACAGGTTGTCATCAACTATGATTATCTAAATGAAATGTAAGGCAATGTTATTTTTCCCACAAACTGGACACAAATGATGATAAGGCTACACTGCTGCAAAATTAAATGTTTCCCTTGATTTGTTTTAGTTTTTTTTTTTTTTTTTACTTTTAGGTGCTTATGGTGGTGACCTTTCCAAAGTGGTCAGACTCATCAACACTAGATTAGTAAAATGTTCACTAGTGGCACCTAATGGTAAAAACAATAAAACAGACAACTTTATAACACCATAATGTGCTACTTGATATACTAACAATGACACTGGGCAGCAAATTATATCAGTGCTGTAATGATCACGGACTCTGATACACTCTATCATTACATTACTGCCAAGGTTGTATCTGCTGCTCTAATACATTTATACTAATATATTCTAAAAATGTAAAAGAGATTTGAAAACGGGCAAATAGTGCATCTGTTGTATAACTGAGGACACTGAAGAAAACTAGGATGAATAACTGTATACCTGAATACTGTTCACGTTTCAGCAGTACAGCAAAAGAATCTAAAAAAAATGATGATACTTTACAGAAACTGAAACTAATTTTGTCATTTCTCAGAGTAACTGCAAATTGTACACACTGATATTTGCAGTTGAGCTTTGATAACCAACCTTACAGACTTTGGAGTATCACGTGTATGTAAATTTGAAACTGAAAATATTAAATCAATAATGAATGCAGTGAACCACCACGCTAAGCTTTAACAACACACTGGTTACTGTAACACTGTATTATCCCATTAATGTGATTCTGTTCAGACTTAACACTGAATTAGACGTACTGTATAACATCTGCTCGAATGTCTGCATACTGATGAACCCATTTGAGGAAGTTACACGAAGCTTTTTAAGATGATATTTTAACTTCTTATAAGGCACAGTTTTTGCCAGTAGTATTTTGAATCCCCAGAGAAGATCATCAGTGTACATATATGCATGCCTTTTCCCTCTGAGCTGCTGCATGCTGGACTGTAGCATCTAACTAGCTTGGGTTGTGCTGTTGCACCTTCAAGCTGTGAATAATTATGGCCTGTTCATTATTTTATTTTTACAAAGAAAA
Organism: Apogon hyalosoma; assembly: GCA_037367295.1. Lineage (NCBI taxonomy): Eukaryota > Metazoa > Chordata > Actinopteri > Kurtiformes > Apogonidae > Apogon > Apogon hyalosoma. The sequence goes on along the minus strand of JAPQRP010000024.1, from coordinate 30,992,201 downwards.
CTGCTTTTTTTTTTAAGTGCAATGAATACATGCTGTTTTTTGTATTTTATTTTGCAGATTCGAAATACATAAGAGGTCCTGTATTGATTGTTACTATGGTGACACTTAGGATGTCTTCCAAGGTTATATTACATGATATAACTATAATAATGTATGAAACATAAGCCATTCTTTCAGTATGTAATTATTGTGGCTGGCAAGGATATAATCTATAGCTATAGATATTAGTTATCATCACTTAAGTTTCTTAGTTTTTTATATGCGTGTACATTTAAGTCTCCCTCGGCTGCAGTAACTCTTGATTAAATAAAATTATTTATCCAACATTCATCCTCTTTTTTTCTTTTTTATGAATGTTCATATATTCTCTTTGATTCCTTTGGTCCATCTAATAACCCCCGTAACAGTATGTTCTAGTGTATAAACATATCTACAGAGATATACAAGCCTTTAACTTGAGATAGTGAGTTGACACACTTAAACATTAGTTCAGATGGTCTCCTGTTTTTCCAGTGGGGTGGTCTCTTCCCTCGATTCCAGCGCCTGACTGACCTGATCAGAGAAGAGTGGGTGGTGCAGTTCAACCAATGCTTTGTAGAGCCCTGCACCTATTACACCTCCAATGGGGGGGGCAACTAGAGGCACCCACCACCAACCATTTCCAGATCTGCACGGATTAAAACAGAACAAAAGAGAGCTGAAGGAGCATGTCATAATAAATACATGCTTGTGAATATCTTATTTAATTGATCAGAAATACAGTCACGGAAAAAAATTATTAGACCACCCTTGTTTTCTTCAATTTCTTGTTCATTTTAATGCCTGGTACAACTAAAGGTACAT
>JAPQRP010000024.1:30968673-30983537 GCA_037367295.1 Apogon hyalosoma | reverse complement strand
AAGGTGTCTGTTTATATTTTCAAAACTTTTTAATATATACATATATATATATATATATATATATATAAACATTTTGAAGAAAAAAATAAATAAATTGGTCATTAATTAATAAATGAACCTTTCATCAGCAAAGCAAAACTACTTAGCTACTCAAATAAACTAATTTTGAATAATATAAAATAGAAATGTTTTTAAAATGTTACCAAAGCTTAGACAAGATGATTGACATTAAAACTATTATATGAATGTATTTGTTGTATTTTATATCTCAACATTAATTCTCATTATTTATTTTGTATTCGGTACATGATGACTCATTTAATGTATTTTTCCCAAAAAATGTCAAGTACCCCCGGGCTTCTTCCAAGTACCCCTGGGGGTACACATACCCTACTTTGGGAACCCCTGGATTAGATTATCACTGCTTACATTTCAGACTGCAGTCCTTTCTGAATTCAGATGATGAACAGAGCTATTATTTTAATCCTTATAAACATACACACACAAGCATGAGAGAAAGTCATGGCAGGATGAACATAATGGTAAGTTACACACATACATGTTTCTCTTTCATCAGAGAATCAAACAGTATATTCAATAACCAGCTCAGCAAGTTGGGTTTTTTTTTTTTGTTTGTTTTGTCTTCAAATTACTTACACCATACTCCTTGTCTCCAAGCTATACAGCAAGGCAGTGGAAGTCTATTCACACTTCAATTGCATCGTTCTATATGAAAAAGGAGGGTGGGAGGTTTCAAGATAAAGTATCCAAATGAGTGTAAACTTTATGGGTGACTGCCCATGCAGAGTGCATTTCCAAAGTAGGTAAAGTCTAAATAATTATCATAACTCAAGAAGTGTGTCCTTAAGTTGCATGATTCTCAGTCCTGAGCTCCTCCTCTTATGAAACCACATCCCACAGTTTCTGGATACAGTGACCAAGTTACTTCATAGATCACCAGCTAAAGTCAACGTGTGTGCGTGTGTGTGTGTGTGTGTGTGTGTGTGTGTGTGTGTGTGGGGGGGGGTTTTAACAATAATTTGCCAGTTAGTTTGTCTTTAAATCAGCCCAGCTTGTTGGTGTGACCCTTAATAACCATATTTGTACACTTTAAATAGGTAAACCAACTGAGAATAAGCTGCTTTTTTTCTCAGATCAAACTAAAACTAAAATGTGGGAATATTCAACATCTACCAAAACAGGAAACCCATTGATTTAAATTAAACATAAAACCATTAAAGCATAAAATGAAATTAACTTGCTGTAGAAATTAGTGCCATATTTCCATGAGGGTAAGCTTATATTAATTTGTTTTGATCATATTTTGCTGTGATTTGGGCAAAAGTCTATGTTTTTGTCCGTTTCCTTTACTCCAAACTCCATGGTGAGAAGACTCAGATGCCCTCCTAAAGAATGAAAAACTTTAAAACCCCACTCACAAACCCACTAACCCCACTACTCCTCCACTGCCTCCGTTTATCATCCTTATCAGGCTTTCACAGGCTTTTATGCGTAAAAGTTTTGGACACACCTACTCGACCTGGACGTCCTTAAAGAGCTGGTGCCAATTCTCGGGTTCCAGTTTGCATACGTTGTAACAGACGCTCTTCTCTGGCAGTGAAATGTCTTGGCTGAATATATTTTATCACCCGCTGTGGGTTGTTTCCACGCTGCTGCTGTCGTTTGTTGTGCGTCTGCAGCGGAGAGGGCGCTGGGATCCGCGCGCCTGCACCGTCCGCCTCAATGGGAAGACGACTATAGTGACAGGGGCCAACACGGGTGAGTGGGTCCACGCACGGGTCTGTCTGTCTGTCTGTCTGTCTGTCTGTCTGTATGCGCTCTAGCGGTCACATTTTAAGCATTATTGGTATCAAACCATGACCAAATGATTGTCCATATTCTCCAACCTGAAAGGCCAAAGTACAGCTGAGATATTGGACAAAGTTCAAAATTTTATATTTCGCCATAACTTCCATCAAAATCATCGTATCGACTCGAAACCAAAGCCAAACTGTGCATTTTTCCATTCTGTATCCGATGGCATGCGTCATGACGTCATTAGGGTCACGCCCTCGTTAGTGCCCCGGGGTAAATATCAGGGGGGTCAGTAAAGTCAGTTTTCGGAAATTTCAAATGGCTGTAATGTCGCCAGTATTCATCCGATCATACCAAAATTGAACATGCAATATCTCTGCCAAAGTCCTTTCTCAAATGCCAAATTTCGCACCTCTAGGTTGCTGACTTTCGGTTTCTATGGTAATGTATTTAAAAATTGTTAATTGTTAATAATTAAATTCTGTGTCAAACTAATGCCAAATTATTGGAAATTCAAATCTCTAACCATTACCTACCTCATTTGTCACACGTGTATATATAAATTTTGAGTTATTGGCATCTGAACTGACCAGGGCTCAAGCACCTAATTTACATATTCATAAAACAGCTTCGATCTTGAAAACTGAGAAGGATATCGACTAACTTTGTATTATCGACTTGTAGGAAGTTGGATATATCTTTCATGTGGTAACAATTTTGTTGACCTTCAACAACCTTGAAAGGTCAAACTCAAGGTCATGATTTTCAAAATACTCAATTTTTAATTCCCTCAATTTTGCAGACAGAGAAAAACGACTAGTATCAGATTATAAAACGTGGAAATAAAGGTTAAAGTTCTTTCAAAGGCTTATGGCAGGTCTATGTTTTATGTTGTACAATAAAATGTGGTTTTAACAGAGACAGATACCATAGTAATGTCATGGAAGGTGAAACTAGGCCGCATTGTCTCAAGACTGAGCAGTCATCATGAGCATTATCAGCATATTTTTGTTTTGAAAACATTCATCTCCCATGTGGATTAAGAAAAAAAAAAATCTGAGTTCACTCTCAGTGAAAACAATCACACAGAGTAGCACGGCTATAAATGGCACTTATTTCTGATTCTTGTCCAAATGTTAGCGCGTAGGCCTATAGTTGTGTTCGATAACAACATCATCTTTATGTTTTTATGTATAAACACACTACTTGGTGCTGTAATGGCACACTAGCTGACAGAATGCATGATCCAGTGCTATTTAATGCTAACAATAGCTAATGTAGCCCAGTCACTAACAGGCTGGTCATGAATGTGAAAACAGACATTAACCTTCATCTAAGGTACAAAGGGGAAGGTGAGTCATTGTCATCTTGTCTACTGAGTAATAAATGAGAAACAGGTCAGTAAGGTGTGGAGATCAAGTTTGTAGAGAAAATTGCAGGTGAAAGGAGAATCATTTCTGAGTGGAGAATTACTGAAACAGCAGGATGGAATGTGAAGGATGAGCCACAACAGACAAAACAATGAAACATGGGGGGGGGGGGGCAAAAAGATACATACCAACCTGTTAATCACTGCGACCAGGTCATTCTAAAAACTAAAACATGATTCATAAACTTTGTGCAGAATCATATGATCCAGTAGTGATGAAACCTGTCAGTGCTGGTGACAATAAGTGTAAAAACTGACAAACATGTAAAAAGGAGAAAAAAAGATATTACTTTATATGTGAAAACCACAGAGACACTTTGGTGAAATGTGAGGGGGAAAAAATAATACGTGGCCACTTGTTAGTGATGCATGGCCATGAGTTATTACTAATTCATGACTACAAGACAATTCACCTATGCGTAGCACACCGATTCGATGCTCTCACCAACATGGAACACCTCAGTTTGATTTCACCTTGGTATGAACTACAGTGATATACTTCAAACACTTGTGGTTTTTGTATGGGGCCTTAATAACTCATTGCCATGCGTTACTTATCTCGTTGCCACACATTAATATTTTTTTTCCTCACATGTCATCAAAGGGGCTCCATAGAAAACAACTCAAATGACCAATTCTTGAATGACTAGAGTGCAACTCAGCATCATCAAGTTTGAGTTTTAAAAAAAGAAATAAATCTATGTTATAGCTTCTAATATGAGGTTTTAAGTCCACCTGTTCTTCAGTCAGACTCTGCCAAAATGTGTGCATTTTCTTAAGGTCAGCACTTAAATTTGCATATTAAAACCCTGCACTGACAGTAATACAGGCTGAAGATTTGCTCTTTTTGTCATTGAAATCTGCCAAGTTTAGAGGCTCGAGGGCCTCTTTACATATATTCTGAATACTAAATATATTCTACATACAGTTTAAACCTAATTAAATAGGGATTTTTAGTCAAGCTTTTATTCGGTGGTAAAACAGGTGCAACAATTTCAGAGTCTCAAGTGCTTCTGCATAAGTGTCTTGTGATTCTATCAGATAAATGTTGCTGATCTAGTCCTGTTGCAGCCAGGGTTTGGTTCTGGACATCTCCTGTATGTCATCACCCCTCTTACGCCCATGGTTTTTCTTACTGTCTATATTTTAAATGTATATTTCCCCTGTGAATAAATAAAGTTGATTTGAAGCTGTAAATACCCAAAACACACTTAAACAAGTGATGCCAGGCACAACAAACCCCGCCCCTTGCACATATTGTAGCTTATTTTGGTATCAATCCAGCTGATGTCATCATGTCTATGCGTGTGCTGATGTCAGCATATCAATTCCCTCTATATATGTGCCAAGTTTGAAGTAAATTGAAACAAAATTGGTGTTTTTATAGACATGTAAAATTTTGCCCTTTATAAGTAAATGAGAGAAGAAAAAATATTTTAAAAATTCACAAAAAACGTGAACTTTGACCTATTTTTCCTAAAATCTTATGACATCTGTTCTCGGTCACTGGCAAGTTATAATCCCAATTTGGTATGAATTCAACCTATAGTTTTGCTGCTACAGACATGTGAAATTTCACCCATTATAAGTCAATGGGGAAAAAAAAAGTTTTTAAATTCTTAAAAAAATATGAACTTTGACCTACTTTTCCCAAAATGTAATGACAGGTGTTCTGGGTCACTGGCAATCTACTAACCAACTTTAGTATGAATTCAATCAATAGTTTTGCTGCCAGAGTGTTAACAAACAAACAAACTGAACCAAAAACATTACCCCTTGCCTCCCCTTGTGGGGGGTGGGGGTGAGGAAAAGAAAACAATGTATTGATCTTATGTGAATCTATTCTGTTAATTTGAGTCTCTTGGGCACCCTCCCTCCAGGCAGAATACAGACATCATTGTTGATCATTTCAGTTTCACAAGGTTAACACTGCTCAGCCTATCTTTTTGTTTAGCCTATTGTTCCCTGTAAATATAATTTTATCCAGAAACTCTCCTGAAAGAAAGAGAAAATTTTGCAGTCTAGTTGTCATCCTCTGCATCCATTGTGCACTGAATAAAAGTCCTCTGAATGGGCCACAAGTTTGACCTGATTTGTTTTGGGGTTTTTTTTCAGTATAATTATTGTTGAAGAAATACCAGGAGTGTTAGCATGCTTTCTTTACAATCATAGGAAGTTTATTTATTCTGACTTCATCTCATGAGAAACACTTAAACACACTGAGAAAGAGGATGATTTGTAGGGACTGACGTACGCAAGCATGTGAACACACAATAGATATATATAAATAAAAAAGAGTAATGTAAAAGGAAGAGGGGAGATAAATATATTTTATTAAAAATATTTTGTGGAGAGGGGGTGGGATTAAATAAATTGTACTTCTTCCCACCCCTTTTAGGGCATGTAAATGAAACTATTGTGCTGTTCTTCTGTCTAAGATTGTCTTGATTGTTGATTTTTCTATTATTATTTATGTCTAGCTTGTTCACATATAAGTTAAATTTCATTGCATGTTTGGAATAAATCACTAAAATCAAATCAAACGCTGAGTACAGAGAGTATTTGTCATGCAGGTGGTTTATTGTAGAAGTGTTTTTGAGTTCAGATGTACCAGTGGTGGTTGTCAAACAAGTCAGGCAGCAGGTGAGCAGAGGACGTTGGCAGTGACTGTATCGACAAGGAAGCACGGAGGATTTGAAATAATCTTTTGCATGTACAGTTCGAAAGTAGCTGGAGGTGTTTTTACCACATGGATCAATGCAAAGAACTGGCAAAGAGCAGATGATAGTTACAATGCACCTCATATACAAGTGACTGATTAATACATGGGAGGGGAAACAACTGAAACGCAAAGGATTAAAAGCTGCATAGCCATTAGGATTTTATGTGAGTAGTGGCACTAAAAGTTTAGATTAACGGCAGTCATGACTTCCATCAAGCGGTTAGAAAAATTAAGTTTTAAGAGGACTTGGTGTCAAAGGCGTGTGGTGGCTGAAAATAATCCTCTGATTGTTGAACTGTGACAGTAAAACAGAGGTTATAATGTAGAGAAAGATCTGAGTGTACTTCCTCTAACACAGGGGTTCCCAAAGTGGGGTATGTGTACTTGGAAGAAGCCCACAGGGTACTTGAAATCATTGGGGAAAAAATACATTAAATAAGTCACTGAATATAAAATAAATAATGAGAATTAATACTGAAATATACAACATAATAAATACGTTCATATAATAAAATCGACACTCCTAACCTTATTTTATTTCAATATTTTTATTTTTTACATTATTATTATTATTCATTCTTCTGTCATCTTTGGTAACATTTTAAGAGCATTTTATATTATTCGAGATGAGTTTATTTGAGTAATAAAGTAATTCTTTTTTTGTCGATGAAAGGTTCATTTATTCATTCGTGACCCTTTAATTTATTTTTCTTAGCAACGAAAGAAGCCGCTTTTCAGTTTATATTTTGCACAAAATTTGCTTATAAAGATTTGTTATTTTTAATATATTAAAGTTAAATATATGTTGTTTGTTTACAAAGTTTTGAAAATAAAAACAGACACCTTTGGCACGGGAAGAAATTTTGCCTCATATTGGATAAAAATGTATGTTCCAGGGGATACTCCACTGTAAAAAGTTTGAGAACCACTGCTCTAACAAATAAAGCCTTTATGACTGGCAAACCCCAACAAGGCCTACAAATATTGTTTTTTCCAAAGAATTTCCTGTTCTCTTTCTTATCAGTGTCTCCATTTCTTGCTCCTTTCCTGAAATTTTGCAGTAGGCAATTATTGCATCCTCTAAGCAAACGCTCCTTCTCATCCATCTGTGATAGTTAGGTGGAAAAGGAGCTGATCAGCTGACAAACCAGACGTAAATTGGTCATTTCTTGTAATTTACCAAACTCTTGTCCTTGTCTGAGTTTTCCGTTGAACTAAAACAACGGCCCACTGCAGGATGTTTTCAACAGCTCAAGGTCTGGTGTATGGTTGTTTCTGTTGTTGCAGTTCTGCACATCTGTTGTGGATCATTTCATGATCATGATTCCCAGGAGTAGAAGTGAACATCCTGTTGAGTCAATGAAATCATCACTCTCTATAACTTTTCTGTATATGCTCACTGCTGATTTAAAAGAATTTGTTAAAGTCTTTGATTGAGTCTATTAGAAAGTTGCATGAAAACCCAACTACAGTATAGAAAATTCTTGGACCACCCATGTTTTCCTCAGTTTCTTGTCCATTTTAATGCCTGGTACAACTAAAGGTACATTTTTTGGACAAATATAAAAATAGCTCATAACAGTTTAATTTCAGAGCTGATATCTAGCCATTTTCCATGTTTTCTTGATAATAACCAAAATCACTTAAGTTATTACATCAATATCTATGGCATTGTACTGATAAAAACAATGCTTTTAGGCATTCCATGTTTTCTTTTCTGTCTGTTTTAGTCACATTTTAACTCATAAAGACCCAGTGCTACTTTTGTGACAGTTCCCAAACGATTTTTTTTCTCTAAATTTAACCTGTCTTTAGTGATTTATCGCCATTGATTGTAATATTATCCTCCTTATTTATATGTAAATCATGTATATCCCTATATTTAATTGACTGATCATGTAGGTGTTCATAAAAAAACTCAGATTAAAGTAGAGGGTTATTATATCAGAAACAGAGAAAACAGAAGAAAAATGACTTTTCAGCAAAGGCATCAATAATTGAACAGAAAAAAAAAAAGTGTCCCCATCCACTGTCATTGATCCAACTCCATGGGTTTTACTGGTGAAGCAATGTTGTAGAAGATGACAGTGTTTCCACGGTAACTACGGAGCCTCTGAACGTCCAAATGGGTCATATCTGATGACCATGAAAAGCTGACAAACTGTATTTTACACCAATTATTTACATGTATTAATAGGATTAGCAGATCAGCAGGTATTAAACAGTTTAGATCAGTAGATAGGTTTTGTCGTCAGTGGTTGTTTGGGTCTTTAAGGGTTAATCTACAACAGGAGTCCATGTCACTATTATTCCTCAGATGTGTGATTGCACAACTGCAGGTTTACAGTCAGAGCTTTATTGTCAGGGTTCAGTTGTCACCTTTGATTAGTCATTGGAGGATCTTTTACGGAATAGTGTCTAATAAAAAAGAAAATGTTGACTGGATTTGCCAGTAAGAGGCAGCTTTCATAATCAAATCACAAGAATTTAGTTACCCTTTATTGGGCAAGTGACGATTTTTGTTAATTTCCTCAATCATTAAATATGGGGCCAACCTCATGCCTCAGTGAGGTCCAGAAGCATGTTGGTTTTTATAACACTATACAGTGATTCAGAGAGATTTTATAGACATTTTGAAGCTGTAAATAGTGAATATGAGTGATTTTGGTCAGTTTTTGACAGTTGTTTTATTGCCTGTGTTTACTTTTTTAGCAAGTGCCGCTCAGGTGTTTTAAGGCAAGAGGACGTAGATGACAATGTCCAAAAACACACTACGGTTGAAATTTTTAATTTCAGAGTATTTCAATGAGCGCCCTATAGAGTTAATGTCAGTGATACAGGCATCTTTACAATCACAGAGGTTAAAGTGTGACAGGTTCAAAACCAAGACTCAGAAGAAATGGTAAAGATGTTTCAGACTGATTATAGTTTCGCCTGAACCCGAAAAGCGATCTGTGTGAGTAGTGATACACAGATTGTACTGCTTACTGCTTGGAGGATTTTTTTTTTTTTCATTAGTTGTCAGAGGAGACAAAAACCGTATGGTATTGCCCTAATGATCAGCGTTATTTATGGAGTAGAATGGTGATGTGGAGCGTCATGTGTGGAGCTGGCGTATTTCATCGCGCAAAAATGACAAAACAAAAACGACACTTCTTTAAAATGTTATCCAAGGACATCAGCCAGGAAACTAAAACTTTCATCAAAACATTATTTCATCAGGAAAATGACTTCAAACAAAGTCCAACAAAGCAAAGGTTTTAGGCTTGAATTCAGTAGAACATTTGGGGGCAGAACTAAAAAGGAGGTGGGTGCATGGATTCAGATCTCACACACATGTTTTGGAAACCCACAAATATTCAAACCCTTTGCAGCTCTCTGTGATGTGTTGGGATATGCAACCCCAAATTCTCGTCTTGTTGTTTACCTCGGACATTTGGAAGAAACTGTGCATAAAGGAGACAGATATCTTGTCAAGATCCTCCTGGTGGCAGGGAAGAAGGCCACAATAAAGAACTGGCTTAAGACTGATGCTCCATCTTATGAACAATGGCTTCCAATCATAGATGATATACAGGGTGTCCCAAAAAACTTCACATCATTTGAGATGTCCATATCGGAGTGACTACACGGTCAGGAGAAGTGATACTTGATAGGATCTATTTTTGACATACAATGTTTTATTCTACAAATTTCAAATGAAAAATTCTGGGGGATGGTAGTTTTATAATGTTCCAAAGTAATTACAAATGTTCGACGCGGCACACATCAAGTCGGTAGTGGAGTTCCTTTTTTCCGACGCAAACAGCCTTCGCCTCGAAACTTCCAAATCTGCTTTCCTGTTGGCGCTTATTTATTAAATTTTCTAACAAATTCACGTTGCCCATTCACATTTGACTGAGTTTGAGCGTACTTCAATACACAAAACGCCTTTTCTGTTGCAGTAAACGACATGTCTACTCCTGAAAGCAGAACAATAAAAATGATTACACTTTTTTGAGCAAAAAGAGCAAACAAATTTTAAACAAATTATTAGGTGATGAAATGATGTCAGATTTTTTGGGACACCCTTGTACTTGTCATGGAACATCTTACATATAAACTGAAGCTGAAAGAAAACCCCTTTATAAAAAACTGGGGAAAATGGCTGACGTTCAGGAAAATGTGTCTATTCAGGTGCTTAAACATATTCTGACACAAACACAGGCTGTTCTTTTCATTTGTTTGTTGTCTGTGCTTTTGTTCCTTTTCTTGCTCCTCAACCCGAGGAGAATGGATTGTATTATACTGATAAATAATGAGAAATAATAAAAATTGGAAAAAAAAAAATGTTAGAAAATGTTTTAAAAAGGAGGTGGGTGCAAGGAAGATATGAAACCTCTCTCTGTTTCATGAGTTCGATAGAAGGCAGAGCAGTGGGATTTAAAGAGTAAACTCTGAGCTTTTTTTTGACAGACAAAACATAAACCATATTTAACTACAATGCTATTGTTTCAAAAACCCCATTCTCATCTTGCCAAGGCGGTACTCTGGTTCATGTTTAACCTCCCCACAAGACTGGGGTTTGTTTCCAAATCCAGCCAAGCCAGCACTAATTTAGACATTATATAAAAATAAAAACATTTTAGGAGAAAATATAAGTCCGATTTGTATTTCCTTCACTCCTCCATCACTGTGAAGCAAAGCTGATTTCAGTCAGTGAGAGGAAACAGAATTCAGTGCTCATGTTACCTTCGGTCCCAACTATAAGTTCTTTCTTGTAACAGATGTTTCTCATTTTCTTCATTGCTGGACTTTTTTCTCTTCCACTTCCATACTTGACCACTGTTACCCAAGAAAACATTTGCCATTTTCCGACTCTTGTTATTTTGACCAATAGTGAAATAAACACAAAATCTTAAAAACATGAATTAATTAAGGTATTTTTTTGCATTGTGAAAATAATACAGCGATTTTGCAATTTCTAAGACATACTTGGTATTTTAAACATCAAATCCTGACAACTGGTTTTGCTCTCTCCCATTCTGCTATAGGGATCGGGAAGTTCATAGCCATGGACTTTGCTCGACGTGGGGCCCGTGTTATCCTCGCCTGTCGAAGTGAAGCCCGAGGGACAGCAGCAGTTACAGAAATACGAGAGAAAACAAAAAATGCCGACGTTCACCTCCGTTTGGTTGACCTCTCATCTATGGAGTCTGTCAGGGAGTTTGCAAAGAGGATAATAGAAGAAGAGAAAGCTCTCCACATCCTTGTCAATAACGCTGCAGTATCTGGTGATGCAACACAAAACTGTGCACATTTCAAACCCAGAGTAAACATTTATAAACAAACACAAAGCTGGCAATAAGTAATGCTAACCTGGCCAAGACTGACTTTATATTAGCCAATAAATCAGTAAATAAATATTTATATATCTATACCATATTCAGAACAGTCCTCTGTTACACATCTGGAACATCTGGGAAGTGACGCACTGCACGGTTTATTGGGAAAGTAATTCAACACAGACACTTCTCCAACATGTTATATAACTACTTCTCAATCTCTTTTTCTCTTTTAGGTTTACCCAGGCAGATAACTAAAGATGGGTTCGATATTTCTTTTGCAACCAACCATCTTGGACCATTTCTTCTCACTAACCTGCTGCTGGGTGAGACCTATAAACACCTATAACATTTGTGGCAGCTTCCAACTGAAATTTTCTCTATGTTTAACCTTTCCTGAGTGATTTGTCATCATCTACTATAATAATATCCTCTAGATTTTGTATTTTTTGGTGAAAAGCAGGTACTTCCATACATTTAATTTACTGAGGCAAGGCAAGGTTTATTTGTATAGTACAAGTCATACACAGGGCAGTTCACGGTGCTTTACAGAAATGGAAAAGAGACAGGTTAAAAACACACAATTACAGTTAAAACATAATCAATAAAACATAAATAACAATGAATTAAAATAAGGTAATTAAATTAGAATAAAGTAAAAGAGAAAAGTGTACTGACCATGTAGATGTTTGCAAAGCCCGAAGAGTAAAGTCGAAGGTTATTGTATCAAAACAGAGAAAACTGAAGTGGATTTTTCAGCAAAAAAAATATCAATGAATGAGCACTACGAAATAGAAAAAAGGCATCTACAACCACTGCCATTTATCAAACTACATGTGCTTTATGGGTGAAACCAGTGTCGACAAATTCAATATGGAACCTTTGAAAGAAAAAAATAGATCATATCTTATTATTAAATATTAAAACGTATTGATAGGGTTAGTGGTTCAAAAGTTATTTTAGATCAGTTGATGCATTTAGTCGCCATAGGCTGTTTATGTCCTTGAGGCTTAGACAGATATCCTGTGAGTCAGCGAATTTGACAATCTTAATAAAAAAGTAGTGTTTTTAGAATCTACTGGGGCGCAAGAGAAAAATGCTGATGAAAAATATACAAAATCTTAGAAAGTTACAAAGCTATCACTTTAAATGGTTGCTGCCAAGTTATTCAGTGCCTCTCTTCTGCTCTTGTACAGTGACAACAGCATGTAACACCAGCTAGCAGTTCATAGGAATGGATGATGGGGACTAACGTCAACAAACAACCAGCTTCATTACAAAACAGAAACTGCTTGATATGCACATAAACATGTACAAATATTGGAATATAATTATTTGTCACTTGTCACAGTTCTATACACAGGAAGAATAATATGGGGGACATTTTTAGGGAGGTTTTCCACTGGGAAAACCAGTGGAAAACTGGGGGGGTGTATATATATATATGTACCAGTCCATTTGCCACATTTTGAAACATTGCTGTGGAATAAAATTCAGCCTGGGGCTCCAAGAGGTTATCTGCCTGGTCTTTCACAACTTCTTGGTGTCTTGTTAGTCTTATGTTGTGGTCACCACTCAGCTGGGAGATTTATTTATTTATTTACTCACTTACTTACTTATTTATTCATTTATCACCAGCTGGCAGAGGAAAATATATAATAACTAGCACGTTGACCCGTGGGGATCCACAGGTTTTATGCTGTTGTGTATTCGTGCATGCTGTACCACATTTGTCCAGCAGTCACCGCCACAGTGTTCTGGGTATAGCAACGTGATTGTAAAGCTATTGTATTCCGAAATTGCTAATATTTCCCAAAGTATTGGTCCTGTCAACTTGCCATTTTCGCTAGTCTCTTCCTTGAACAAAAATAATTAAGTATGCCAAACTGCAGCAGAAAGCTCTTTCCAGATTTTATGTGAATCCCTGGACACACATACACACACGCACACAGAGGCCACTTGGCTTTTATAATATAGATATGATAAAATATGTGGCGTCAGTTTCCTAAAGAAAACAGAAGAAAAGTGAAGAGTCTCCGGTAGAGTGTTCGCCCTACCAAATGTGCAAGTGAAATGTAAATGAAAAGTCTTAGTAAAAGACACAGCACCAGACAAAAACAATGTGAATGATATATAAAGAATACGATGTAAAAGATGCAAAAAGATTAAAACTACATTTAAATAAACGTAAAATGATTAAATCGCTTAAAAGACTTAAGAATGACATGAAAAAACTTTTATTTTCAAAGTGGAGGAGTCATTATAGCTGTAGGTCTTTGGTAAATCATGATGTATTTTGCAAGTTTGGGTCCTGACGAGATATTAAATTCCTCTTTTGGATCTCAAGCGCAAACATCCCTGTCCCAACACCAAGATTTTAAAAGAACTTAGATTTAGAAGTGTTGGATATTTATCTTGTTTTAAGACTTCATTTCTTATTTTATGTGTTCATACATCTGTAGACATGCCTATTTTAGATTTAACAATCTGAATTCAAGAAATTTTGTCAAGTGAAATGATCTTGCTGCATGGACACATATTTCACTTGCTTTGAGTTCCTTTGTCCTCAGATTTAGTGTTTTTATCTTGTTTTTAGACACCCCTTTTTTGCAGTGAAATCATGAAGACCCCTGGTGACTTATTACAAACAAATAAATAAATGTGAACTGCATGACTGTCAGCTCAATTACACACTATATTATTGTCTTTCTTGTTTTTTCATCCTCCCTTTGCCTCTCATTTCAGACCTTATAAAGCAGTCAGCACCAGCCCGTATTGTCAACCTCGCCTCGGTCAACCATAAGAAGGGCAAAGTGGACTTCTCTCATTTTAAGGGCGAGAACCTTGTTTATCGTATGGATAATGTTTACAACCACACAAAGCTGCATAATGTCATCTGTACCAATGAGCTGGCATGCAGGCTCCAGGGAACAGGTACGGAAACACCTGAAATTATTAGGTTTATCACTTTTTAGAGACGCTGATGCACTTATCCTACATTTGGAGCCAGTTGAAGTGTAACAATACAATGCAGTCTCTTTATTTTTAAAGTATTTTATTTTCAGTTTTATACATGTAATGTGTACAAACATGTCAGTATACAAACAGTATAGACATAACAAAAAGCAAGGCGAGAAGGATAACCTCCTTACCAAAAAAAAAAAAAAAAAGGAAAAACAGTCAGTGTGCAAGGTCAATACAGACAACTACATTAAGTACTTGGTGTAACAGATGTACCAATATTATCTAAATATGGCTGCCAAATTTTCAAAAAGGTGTTATATCGTTTTCTGAGACAATAAGTGATTTTTTCCAGGAGGATGCAACTGTTCATCTCAAAAGTCCACCTATCAATAAGAAGAGGGGAATCAGATTTCCATGACACCACAATGCTCTTCTTGGCCACACGTAGAGCAGCTTCCATACATTTGAGGTGTTTAAAGAACTACAAATACTTATAAAGTTCCCCAGTAAACAAAGCTCAGGGTCCAAACTGCAAAAATCCAAATCTTATCAAGTGTATTTTTCTCATTTCTAGTCCAAATATCTCATCACACTTAAAATAAGACATAAT
>JAPQRP010000024.1:30951925-30967839 GCA_037367295.1 Apogon hyalosoma | reverse complement strand
TCTTATTTTAAGTGTGATGAGATATTTGGACTAGAAATGAGAAAAATACACTTGGTAAGATTTGGATTTTTGTAGTGCACTGGAACATTAACCCCTGTGATCCTGGTTGAAGTGGAGCAGATATCATGCCAGAAAGGCTTAATTTTGTACACAGCCAGGTACAGTGTAGAAAGGAACCAACTTCAGTGTCACATTGGAAGCACATTTCTGAATCTGACACGCATTTCTGACAGATTAGATTTAAATGAATGTAATTTTTCAGGGGTAAGGTATAATTGATGTAGAATATTATAGTTGATCAATCTATACCGGGCATTGATAATAGTTGACAAGCCGTTTTGACATTAATCTGTCCAAAACTGTACATTAAGGTCTGACTCCCACTTCATTCTAGACTGATGCAGACCTGGCTTTGGGCCCTCATTCAACAACAAGCGATACGTTTTAAAAATGAATTTACATGTGTTTCCTTCATAAAGAAATCTTTCATTATCATTCATGACAATGCACAGTCTTTTGTCCTCTATAATCATTAGCCAACAGTCCATCATCTGACAAATTATTTCTTACAAAGTCAATGAGAGTTGTTTTGCTAAACGAAACAAGCGTGTTGCTGCTGTTGCTGACATTTCAAGATGCAAGATTAGATCAGACTTGCATATGTGGGTTGCATGTACGTGGTATGTACCTGTAATTCAAGTAAAACAAGTATCTGTCCTTTTCTTTTATGATTTTTGTCTATAAAGAGCCAATACATCATGCTACTATTGAGACACAGATTCTAGTTTTAATGAAATCCTACAGTCGTACTCTTGTCTCTTTAAACCCTTTAAATGCCAGGATGCCTGTTTTTACTCTCTCTATAACGTAATTCATGTCTTTTTATATGTCTGTGTGTGAATGCAGGTGTAACTGCAAACTCTGTCCACCCTGGCATCGTCATGACAGAGGTTTTAAGATACTATCCTCTTTACGTCCGTTTAATTTTCAACCTCATTGGAATTTGGTTCTTCAAGGTCAGTAAACTGTATTTCTTCCACATGCATGTGTTGTTTGTACTGTATGTCATTAGCAGCTGCAAAAGTTCACCCTGAACCTGGCACTGATTTCAGAGAGTGTTTGGTGTGACTGGTATGGTAAGTTTATAATGAGTTTTTGAGAAGTTGCCCATGAAAATAACAGTCTGTCAGGCTTATGTAACAACACAGATGCAAGATTTCGCGAGGGTCTAGAACCAAGAGGTGGAACAGTGTGAATATTTAACTGGTGAAGCTCGATCTTTTTATACATTAACATGAATGTAGTCTCTTATAAGCCACCGTGTTTTCTTTATATCCTCCTGAGACCCAGGTACAGGTAAAGATTTTGGCTTTTTTATATTAAATAATTACGCTGAATGAAAACAGCATGATGTGACAGTTTTTTCACATACATTTGCTTTTTGTTATTTTTTATGGAATATCGTGCATTGGATTTTTTTTTGTTTGTTTCTTTTGTTAAAAGTAAATTAAAACAGCAAAACTCTTGTCCCCTGCAGAAGACAAAAGTGCATTGCTGGGTTTCGGAAGGATATAAATGTATCACTTCACAGTCATGAGAAGATTATGTTTTTATGTATTTTACTGCCATACAGTCTCGTTGAAACTTTGTGTTATGTACGTACTGGATGACATTATTGATAAATCACAGTCTTTGCTAGTGATGGCAATTGAAGGATTTATCATCAGTTATGTTCTGAGCTTTAACTTGTCATTGAAAATAAACAAGCTGCCTGTATAAAAGAAAGAATTAACACTTACAACATAGCCATACATGTATTATCACAGACACGCAGTCACACGTTCACAAATACATCCTGCGCCTGGATATGTTGCATTCTGCTTTTTACATAATACAATAAAAGACAAATGTATTGTTTCAAAAAGGGGTTACAAAAGTCCCTAATGTGGCAGTTATGAACTCTGTGGACTTGATTTGTATGTATAAATAACATGTACTCTGTCACTGAACACTAGAGGAAGAGAAGAGAACACTAGAGACAGCATGTGTAATTTGTCTGCAGTAAAGCTTGTTTAAATGATTACTAGCGAATGCCAGAAAACACACACAATGTCAAGCTTAAAATACTTTGAGAGAGACAAGTATTACCACATGTTTTGCAGAGACCGATAACTCAGCATGTAAAATATACTTAGCAGAAGGTTCATGAAAGACCTAGGAAGTTCTAGGAATTCTTTTGTCGCTCAAAAAAGTTTGAGTGAACACAACAAATAAATGATAAACAGCTGTGTGTGCAGTGCCAGGTCACAGTGACATATCCAAGGCTTTACTTCAACTGTTTACAGCCACATAATTCATAGAGGCAGTGCTATGACTAGTAAAGAGTTTAGGGGTGTTAATGTTTTGTGTAGTTTATTTTTGTTTCCTAAGATACATCTGTGAGCCATAGTGACGGTTTACAGTATGATCAGTATGGACACAGTTTATTTTCTACTTTTGCATATGATGCACTGTGGGTGTATATGCAGAAGTGTGAATCTACCTCTGATAATAGTTGACTATAATCGATCCGAAATGAACTGAAATGTCTAATCCAGGGGTGTTAAACATATGGCCAATATCGATCTTCCAAAGGGTTAATTCGGCCCACAGGATAAATTTGCAAAGTGTAAAAATTACACAGAAGACGTTGACAGTCAGGGGTGTCACTGAGTCCTGAAAAGTGATTCTCATACAGTTAAATGCAATCGTTTTCAGTTCCGGATGCCTGTCACTAAATGTATCGTGCCTTTCTAGATCCACTGTGATCTGTAAGTTCTAATGCACGTGTGTAAATGATAAGCTGAGCCCTAATATTGTAAAAATTGCATTTATTTTTCTTAGGAAATTTCAGGTTATTCATTGATGCTCAGGTTATTGGGGAGGCAAGGGGTATTGTTTTGGGTTTGTTTGTTTGTTTGTTTTTTTTGTTAACACTCTAGCAGCAAAACTATGGGTTCAATTCATACCAGATTGGGTTTATAGATTGCCGGTGACCCAGAATAGATGTCATTGCATTTTGGGAAAGGTAGTTCAAAGTTCAAATGTTTATGACTTTTTAAAATCTTCCCATTTACTTATAATGGTTGAAATACGTGTTGGAGGGGGGGTAGTATCTTATTTTCGTTTAAGGACAGCTTTTAATTGTAAACATTTCCATGCTGTAATTTTAAAACAAACTGAAAATTTTGAGTTATTTTTATTTATAAGTTATTATGCTATTATTTTACTGCTCCAGCCACTTGAGGTCAAATTGGAGTGATTGTGGCCCTGCTCAAGTCAATTAATAACTACTAAAGTATGTGTTCAGAAGAAACAACGGGCTTTGGGTTGAGTAAACATCAGAACACATGTTTAAGCACCCGCAGGTTTAGCAAAGCGCTGGATTTAGTAATTTTGCACATCTTTGAAACATCTTATAAGCTTAAGTAATGTTCTTATTTAGCCACATTTTATTCATCACTACACTGGCAGAACCTCTCTATCTCTCTTCTGTATGTTTCCACCAAGCCTGTTTTTCAGCTTCATTCTTGCCTTTAGTAAGTGAAAGGCTGTGTTGAGGTCAAGTGATAAGTTTGTCAGTGAATAGGATTCCTCAAGTGCAGCGGACAACACTACACTTTGTGTGTTTTCAGAGTCAGTGTCCACTGATGTGCATTCTCTTGAATGTGGGCAGACACAGCTGTCAGCAGTATTGTGACTGGACTGAACTGACCAGCTTCATCATATTTGAGTTAGCGTGTTTGTAAAACTCAAAGCTGCTCCAAAATGTATATAATATGTGAAAATATCTTGAGGTGTAACTCCACTGACAGCCACTAGATGTTGGCTCCAAAAATAATGAGTCAATATTTTTTTTCCTGGAGTCACTCCGGTCTCATTCATTTTATTTGGACACTAATAAATGCTCTGCTTGTCCATCTTTAAACTATTGCTCTATTCATACATTTTTACCCTGTAAAGCCTGAACCATTAAATCATTGACAGAAAATTCCAGTTCTTTCAAACTGGAGCCTTTATTGGTTGTTCTGTACAACCAAAAAAATATATTTTTTCCAAATAACAATTTTCATGTATGAGTCTCAATTTTGTATCATATTTGAAACATTGGGTCTCAACGCTCAAATATTATTATTTTTGAGCAAACAAAAACATAACACAAACATGTCCAACAAATTGGTAATTCCTTTTCAAAATTGGCAAAGTTCTGCCTTCTTCCTCATTCATGACAGTCTTGTAGTGTCACTGGAAAGGCCTCTGGTGAACAAATTCCTCCCCCCTTGTGGATTATCCATGTATTGCATGTATCTAATTTTATATGTCAGGTTTCTCAAGAAAAAAAAAAGATCACACTGATCATGTAGAGGGCTTCAAAACACATGTATCACACATATAACACATGTTGAGGGTAAATAGAATGCTCTGAATGACCTGCAGAATTGGACTTTCAGAGATCATTTTTACTGAAAAAAACTGTATTTATTTCTCACAAACAGCCCAACTGGAGTTTTGTTAAACACAGTGCACATACAAGACTGTAAAATGACTTTGTTTTTCAAATGTTTTATAGTGTTCATTGTTTTACAATCAGTAAGATAGCATTTAGCACTGGGAACCTTTGTATTCTAATTCTGCCCATGTTTTTATGTCACATAAAAGTAAAAATTTATGGCCAATAGTAAAAGTCAATATCATTCATTTTATGAATCTCATAAAGTTCAGTTGTTGGACACTGTTTATATGTCTTACGGTGACAGCTGCAGTATTTTTTTTAGGCTGGTCTGTTTGTGGATGTGATTTCTCAGTAACTCCTTAAGAGAGCTTCTTCAAATTAGGACAGATGTCCACTTCGACTCACTGATGAACGGTTTGAATTTGGTAGCATGGAAGCAAATCATTTTACTGTAGTTGTTAAAACTGTATTTTCCAGGATGGTGGAGTACTTTCTTTAAATAGAAGATGTTCAGCCTCTGCTTTGATGTTGTTGTTTTTTTTTTTTTAAGGAATTCTAATGTTTAGAGATTAAATTAGATTAGACGTTATTGATCTCACAATGGGGAAATTCAATGGTCAAGGCAGCAACAGAATAAAGCACAAGAAAAAAGTGTACATGCATAAGGATAATGCCAAAAACAAGATAGCACAAAAGCAAACAATGTAAAATACAAAGAAAAAAATCATTTGGGAACTGACACAAAAGTATTACGAGGTCTTTATTGGTTAAAGTTTTTTATTACTATTATTATTTTTTATCTAACCTTTCTTATGTGATTTATCAGCGTTTATTGTTATATTCTCCTATATAGTTTGTGTTTTTTCAGTTTAAACCAGGTATTTTACTATATTTAATTTACTAATTATGTAGATGTTCTTTAAAGCTCACATTACAGTTAAGGGTTATTACTAGCACACTAACCCGTGGGGATCCACGGGTTCCAGATGTGGTAGTTTTTATGTTGTTGTGTATTTGTGCATGCTGTACTGCATTTGTCCAGCAGTCACCACCAAAGCGTTCTGGCCATAGCAACTTGATTGTAAGGCTATTGTATTCCAAAATTACTAATATCTCCCAAAATGTTGGTCCTATCAACTTGTCGTTTTCACTAGTCTCTTCCTTGACCAAAAATCTGTAAGTCTGCCAATCTGCAGCAGTCAGCTCTTTACGGATTTTGTGTGAATCCAGAGACACACATACACACAGGCACACAGAGGCCTTTTGGCTTTTCTAGTATAGATAACAGAAACAGAGAAAACTGAAGAAAAGTGGCTTTTTCAGCAAAATATATTATTATCTGAACACAAACCCAGTGTGTCCATCCACTGTCATCGATTCAACTCCATGGGTTTTACTGATGAATCAATGTTGTAGAAGATGACGGTGTTTCCACGTTCACTACGTAGCCTCTGAATGTCCAAACAGGTCATATCTGACCATGAAAAGATGACAAACTGCATTTTACACCAATTATTTACATGTATTGATAGGATTAGTGGATCAACAGGTATCAAACAGCTTAGATCAGTCGATGGTTTTGGTGGACGGTGGATGTTTGGGTCTTTATGGGTTAATGTCGGATGACTATAAAAACTATTCCTGCACTGATTGTCTGGGAGGAGAGTTGAAAGCAAGCCCTAACAATCTGGGTCTCGGTCCAGGGTCTCATTTTCTACCACTTAGGATAATGATCTGCTCTGATAACATTCCTTAAAACAAAGTCATAGAGGACAAGAAAGCCAAGCAGTCAGATTACCGACAACCTTTATTTTACAATGAAACTGATAGAGGGTGCAAATGACACTGTACACTCCAACATCTGGGACATCTGGGACTTTTCACCAGTTTTGTTTTGTCCTGAATGTTAAACTGGTTATACTACAACTGGTTTGTTGACTGTAATCTTATTTCTTTTTCACCATCCTTGCCTCCTTCACAGTCGGCAGAAGAGGGAGCGGTGAGCTCGATCTACTGTGCAGTGGCGGAGGAAATGGAAGGGGTGACGGGGAAATACATCGACAGCGACTGCTCCATGGTTCTCCCTGCTCCGTTAGCTCGGGACACTGCTCTGGCAGTCAAGGACTTTGAGGTTTCTGAGAGACTGACTTCAAAGCTGTGAAACGGGTATCTTTGCAGGTGGACACTTGATAACTGAAACAGGTCAAACTTACCTGTCTTGCCTGAAAGGCTTGTGTTGAATAAAAAGTGTTGAAATAATGTGAGAGTGATGAAGATCTACAGCAGGTTCTCACAGTTCCTTGTGCTACAATCAATCTTCAATTAAGAATTGTTTCGTCTTACTATATTATCAAGGTCACATGCTATTACAGCTCGAATGACTGGCCTCTACAGTTTGAATCAATCATTCATTCATTCATTCATTCATTCATTTTCTGAACCACTTTATCCTCACCAGGGTCATGGGGGTCTCTGCAGCCTGTCCCAGCTACCTATGGGTGAAGGCGGGGTACACCATGGACGAGTCATCAGTTCATCACAGGGCTGACATATAGAGACAGACAACCAATCACTCTCACATTCACACCTATGGGCAATTTAGATTAACCAGCTAACCTATCAGTGCATGTCTTTGGATGGTGGGAGGAAGCCGGAGTACCTGGAGAGAACCCACGCAGACACAGGGAGAACATGCAAACTCCACACAGAAAGGTCCCTGGTGGGAATCGAACCCAGGACCTTCTTGCTTTGAGGCAACAATACTATATCAATTAATCAATCAAATTGTACTTAAATAGCTTTATCTCATGACACTTTACATCTAGAGCTGGTCTGCACCAGACTCTTAAGCCAGTTTACAGAAACCAAACAGAATCCTCCAGGAGCAAACACTTAGTGACAGTGGTGAGGAAAAACCACCTTTAACAGACAGGAACCTGGAGCAGACCCCGACTCTGGAGGATGGTCGTCTGCCTTGACCAGTTGGGGTTAAAAAGAGAGGGTAAAAGGAAGAAAGAGAGATTGGGGGGCTGGGGGGAATAGGAGGAGACATAGATACACAGTAGACTGAACGAGAACTGTTAAAAACTACAACAGCTGATGCCAGTATAATTACCAATCCCTGTTCGATGATGACGATAATGACTAAAGTTCACTAAATCCCACTTTCATTTGCAGTTCTGTCTCAAAATATTCAGTCTTCTCTACCAGGACAGGCAAATAAAATTTATCACAACAAAATCCCCGTCTTAAAAAAGCAGTTTTTCATTGTCATGCTACCAAAAGAAATCCTACAATTTAATTAAGTGGGTTTCGTGTCCTCATTGGCAGGAAACTGGAACAAAAATTAACCTTAGTTTTACACAGTAAACAGAGTATGTCCTGATCTGGAGTGGCATTAAACCTGCTGTGCATATACGAGTCTTTTCTTTTCCTTTCTTTTCTTTTTTACATGATACCTCATATAAGATTCTACATTGTTGTTTGCATTTGAGAAAATGAGCCTCGTGCAAGAACAATTCATACCAATAAATCTGTTCTAAGTGATTTAGGAGAACTTCCTGTGTTCACTTTTTGTTATTTTGTATATTCTGTCAGGTATGAGCACAGTTTACCAGTAGCCTAGACCAACTGAAGGAATAATGTGTAATTAGTTTGCTGTGATTCATTTAAGTTTTCAGTGATTGACTTTATATATCATTACTTTGAAGCCGCTTTAAGTTTGAGATCCCTTCACACTTCATAATGTTCTTTCTTTTTGACAGCTGAATTCATCAAGTCATTGACAGTTTTCTGACATTACAATAGTTTGCTGACACTGACATGACAGACTCATACAAAGTCATGCAAAAGAAAGTTCAGATTCTGTATGAAACTGTTCTTACCTCATATCAACAGAGTGATTTTCTGCAAAAATAACTGCATGTTGCTCCTACTTTCCTGAATGTCACAAATTAATCTGTTCTCGAAAATGCTTAACAAATTGTTCTCACAGAATAAGAACTTCAGCTCATTAGCCTAAAGACGGCCAAGAGAGATGTTCTAATTAAATACCTTTTTAAAGAGTCTCGAGTTTCATAATTATTTCCTAAAGTGGAAGCTTTTGGTGTTTATGCCTGAGGTTTGAAGGTTCCCATGTTTCCCACAAAGGGCTAAATAGCTCTGTGATATACAGCTACAGCTTTATGTTCACGGAAACTCCAGAAACTAGTGACAGAGACATAGAACACACATGAATTATACAGTTGTGTACAAGTACAGAATCCCAAAACCTTCCTGCAACACCTGCTGATGGGCTGTAACACTGACAGCTCTTCTTTAACCCTCAAAGACCAAGGCCACTGTCTGTGTCTAGAAACTTCTACATTATTAACTCTGCTCATATGTTTTAAAATGTCAGGTAAAGAGGAGTTTCTCAGCTTTCCATGGTGCCACAAATATATATATATATATATATATATATATATATATATCAATCTTTATTGTCATTGTTTAAAGACAGTGAAATAATGATAAGCAGCTCTGGTATTACAGCAAAGGTGTAAAAATTGTATATAAAAATATGCCATATAATTAAGTAAAAATACTCTAACACAAATAGACATAGACAGTCAATAAAAACACAATGTCATAAAACAGACTAGTACAGAACTTGTATGGTTGGGCGTTAAGTGCCAGGTAAAGTGCAGGGTGGGTTCTTAGACTGGAGCGGCGGTTATGGGTTTAACTGTCTGTGGAAAGAAACTGTGCAGTGGTCTTTTTGTTCTATTCTTATTCGGACATCCAAAAGCAGAGGGGTGAATGTCTTTAAACCTTAACAACTGTGCGGCTTTGATTCCTCTAACTTTTATTCGCATCAATAAATGTGTCAATAATTGGCCATAACTTGCTAAGCAAAGATTAAATGTAGACAAAAATTCATGTGGAAGCCTAAAATATCTATGTACAGCTTTCTAAAGAATAAAAACAAATGTCCTAAAGGTTCTGTCTGTGTAAAACAACACATTTTTACAGGTGTTTTCTGGTAATTCTGGTAAATTCATCCATTCTCAGACAATGCAAATGTAAAATTGTGACTTGATGGTTGATTCTGTTGAAGGTTAGAGAAGCTAAATCAATTGGTACAGGTCCTGCGCCACATCTGTTCTAGGTCTCTGAGGGTTAAATGTCATCCGCTGTCAAGTCAAGATACCAGTCAGTTTACGGGAAGACTATTGAATCGAGATTAAAAAGAACATTTTTGTTCAATTTCTGTCTGTGTTTACAGTTTGTGTTTTACTTCCATTCAGCCCCCGTCTCCATTTCAGTACTACTCAGCATTAATAAAAATCTGCAAGTTGTGCTATTTGCAGATTTTCTCAAGTCGAATGCTTTGTGTTGTTTTTGTCTTAACGTCGGGGGACTGTGTTTGAAATAAATTTAGGATGTGAAAAATACTGGAGTAGGAGCACCACCTGTACACGTTATGAGCTGGAATGTTAATGTAGGGTACTGAAACAACAATAAAGCGCTATTTCCTTTTTTTTTTTTTTTTAATTCCTAATGAAAGATTGTTTAGAGCTCTAACATGACCATGCAGAGATAATTAAGGCAGTTAATTTGTTTTAAAAGTCTTTTTTGTTTTTATGTGTAGAACATCTCTTTCCATTACACATCAAATTACGGTACTGAGGGGAACCATCTGCTTGTGTATTCATTAATTTTAACAGTACCCATAGGTGAGTGATATAGAAACATAAGGCATAATAAGAGTCCACATTAACACCAGATTTTCATCTATTAAAAATGTTTCAGTTGAATCCAGTCTGGAAAACAATGAAACAAATGCATACCTATTCAGATGAATTCTTGCAGGCATTATAGAAGTGAAATAAATAGGATCAGTACATACATGATCTAGCTTTTCTAAATCTATGTTGCTCCTCCACAAGCACCCCTGGTCTACAACTCTGCAATTAAAGACATAAGAATACAATTTATACAGTTTAGATCGGATCATTGGTTAAAGATTTAAGAATAGGTCTGGTGAGTAGTTTCGTGCCACTGTGAGAGAATAATGTCTGACAAAACAAAACCCAGAAAACTCAAGACACATCAGTGAACCTTGGAGACTAAGCATTTCAATAGAAAACATATTAGTTCCTGTAATAACACCCAGCTACATGACACCTATAAGAGTTGGACGTTGAAAAATTTCTTCATTAAGAGCTTCTTTAAAATGGTTTAATTATGATTTTTAAATATGTGTAAAAACTCTGTCATGGTCTGTGTAATACTAGGAATTGTCTATGTTTTAATAAAAAGGGATGAGTATAAATAAATGTATGAATTTTCCATGTGCTTACCATTTGCCATTTATTGAAAAATACATACTATAAAATGTTATCCACTGAATCATTGATGCTTCACCAATGTCCTTGATCTGTGCACTTTGTGTTTCAATATTGATAGAAAGTGTTAATTTTACACCATTTATACTTTGAATCCCCACAACTCAAGGCCTAAGCAGTTCAGGAAATGGATTCGTATATCTTGTGTTTAAAACAATGTTCAAAGTAGAAAATACTGGATATGTGGTTTTTTTTGGGGTTTTTTTTTTTTTCAACGGACACTGACACCATGTGGTCAAAGGGAGGTTCTTCCTTGGAAGTAGAAATGAAGACAGAGGTTTCAGTACATTTCTCAATCACTTCCTTTTATTGGCTGATTCATTAAAACATGATAAAGCATTTAAAATTCAAATATAAAACGCTCATCTCCTCATGTCCTCGGCCTTGTTATTTGGCTGTGGAGAAGAAGATAGTGAGGGAAAATTGTGATTATTAAAAATGTTTCCAATCTTGCGATATTGAGGTTGTTTTTTTTTTTTTTGGAAAGTTAAGAGGGCTGTGATGTTGTGGCTCTAAATATGTTTCACTTTCAGTCTTACCTTTCTAATTCTCCTCCACTATTTCATGGATGATCTCTTCCAGCACTGGAGTCACATGGTCCAGCTGTTTGGTTGACAGTCGCACTGTGATCCCCACAGTCTTATCCTGCAAAGATACACAAATTAATATATGTGATTCTATTTATTTTCACCACTGGAGTCATATTGATCACCTTCAGATGGATCTCCAAAGGGCTGTTTGAGGATTCAGGTAAATGTTAGGGTACAGGGGCCTCACAGTGATATTGGCACAAATGCATTCGTCTGTGTGTGTGTGTGTGGGGGGGGGGGGGTGTCCTACTCACTGGATTTCCACCACGTTCAACCTCAGGAACTTGCTGGACGGTAACTTCTTGAAACTGACCATCCTCAGACCGAGGCTCCATGTCCTTCCTTCCTTCACGCTCCTGCCAAGCGAAAATAAAAATGAAAAAGAAACACTCGGTATTGACATTTAAATGGAAATCTGCAACAAACTCAAACAGCACTGATTTATTCAAAAACCTAAAATTATGAGTTTTAATTTCTCAGTCTGTTATCCCTGCTGTCCAACAAACATCATGCATCTTTAATTGTAATAACCTGAATTGGTTTAAATTAATGAATTGGTCTACAGTCAGTCGTAAAACAGTAAAAAAAATTAAAAAAAGCATTATCAACAAGATATCCCAGTATCCTAAAACCCCATGTGATGCACCAACCTGCCTATTTTGTCAAATTCTCGTTGTGAATGCAGTAACACTTAAAACTGTTAACCTGCTTTTACGTTAAGGACAAGTTTTCATATTTGCAGCTTATTTTCTAATCACTCAGCCATTTGATTAATGCACTTGTTTTTGCTCTTACTTATTATCTAATCTCAGTAATGCAATCTAATAAGAGTTCAGTGTTTATGTAATTCCACGAAAAAGTAATCCTTATGTCAGCTTATCACTCAGCTTTACTTTTCCACACTCTACGATCAGACACAAGCTGCTTACCTTCATCAGCATCATCTCCTTAGGGCTGAAAAACGTAATGTGTCCCTCTGTCTTCTCAGTGAGCAGTGCCACCAGGCACACCAACACCAAACAAGCCACCACCCCGCAAATACGCATTCTGCTGTCCTGGACACATGCATATGTTTATATACACATACTCTACATGGCCATAGATACAGAGGAGCAGACTCACGCAGGCATACAATGTGGTGGTGAATGCGAATGATTGGCACTGAGAACATGCAGAATCTAGAGGAGTGTTTATCAGTGTAAAAGAGAGGCAACAGTGAAAATAGGTCAGCGTTCAGTATTTGACATAACATCCATAGTTTGAGTCAGAAACGCAAAAACAAGTTAAGACAAGGGTAAAGACTGACACAGGGGGAATCCTGTGTCATTATGCAATGGAGAGCTTGACAAATGGACAGCAGATTGGGAGAAAGAATGATAACAACCATGGAAGTTACCAAAAAAACAAACTGCTCCAGGGAGATAAAGGGCTGGAGTGGGCCATCCATACTTACAAGACAGCTGCATGCACGAACGTCAGAGAATGTTGAGGACGCCAAAGAGGAGAGAGGCGTGAGTAACAGAGGGCGAAGCAAAAAACCAGAGGAAGCCATATGTTACTCACGTGCTGTGTCAGCCTTGGTCGGTTGCTTGGGGAAGTGTGATTTAAGATGAGCAGAGCTCCACCGGTCTGAGCCTCTGCTTGTCCTGGTCAGCCTTTATATCAAGCCCTCTCTTAATCCCTCAGCTTTTTACTGTCCTCCCTCACATCCGCTCCTCAATGGGCTCCCTCAAGCACTTTCCTCTATGTGCCTGGAAACACAGATATTCCTCAGAAATATGGCTTTTTAAAAAGGGAGCACACTCACCATCATAACAGGCCCTTGATAACATTGCCAAAATGGCCCAATGATAAGATTCCTGTGCTGCCCCCATTTTTCAGATTTCACTTGCAGAATGTGACAAAAACTTTACATTTTCAGTACAACTTGATGCAACAACTCAGATGAAAATGCAATCAGCTAATCTAATTTCATTGTAAAGCTATCTAACTAGAAAATAAACTGCATTTTATTATTGTTACTATTATTGGTTATGTTATTATGATTTACCTCCAGCTTCAATTAATTTTCTGATTTATATTAAAGGTTGAATCAGTGAATGAATGAGAATGCAATATAACCTAAAACACATTTCTGGTTTTATGATGCAAAACTTTAGTTTGTGTGTATCTGTCCAAAAAAAAAGCCAGCCATAAATTCCCTATTGTGAAGTAACATCCAACACGATGAGGCATTTATGAACTGCCAGTAATTTATGTGTTTGCACAAACAGAATGACATTCAGTTGTTCCTTGGAAACTTCATGAATCTATCAAGAGGAATGGGGGATTTTTTCTTCTTTTCTTGCACATGACTCTTAATGGCTTCCTGTGGTGGTGACAGGTTCAGTTCATAATGTTGACAGAACACTCTGCACAAGTAGATAGTTAGTGATTATTGGCACTGATTTATTGGTTACACCCCTGTGTTTTTGTAACATTTTATGTAATACCATTGAACTAATACACAATTTCTAGATACATTTTTGTGTCAGCTTGTTTTTCATACACACCTTTTAATGAGACAGTATTTTCCACCTTCTTTAACAACAACATAAGCTGATGATGAAGCTATAAAAAGCACCAATAGCAGAAATAGTATCTACATCTTTTGCTTAAGTAGTGAAAATATTGAGAGTTTGGTCCTTCTGACTGATATATTGTTTATTGCTTGTACGGATCCCCCTTAGCTTCCACCATAGTGGTCGCTACTCTTCCTGGGGTCAGTTAAAATACAAATACAGTTTCAAAATACATACATAAATAAAAACAAGTTTACAATTCATTATCATCAACAAGCTGAATATTTCATCTCAACACATAAACCTTAAAACATTTAAACTTTTATCTTTACAGCAACTTGGATTGTGAGTCAAAACAATCATTTGCATTACTGTATTTCCTTGGGTAGTTCCTGTTTGAGTGGGTTTTTTTGAATGAATATAAGCTTTTAGTGTGTTTGATGTATGAAGGTAACTTATTCCATAGACTGGAGGCCCTGTAAAAGACAGACTTTTTCGATCGATTTGTTTTGGGAAGTTCAGGGTGACCCATGGTGATCTGTCTGGTGCCATGATTACATTGTAGACCTCTATGCCTTATTCTGTCGGTAAGAAAGTCAGGTTTCCTGTTCACAATAGCACTCCCCACTGATACATGTTAATACTGTAGCTGGAGGTGAAGTTAGTTTCAACAACTTTATATCCAGTGTTATTTACAGGGACACTGGGGCTCATGAAAAGAAAGAAGAAAAATTATGTTATAATGCATACATTTATTGAGTTACATTTTTTTCTTTTATCTCTTTTTTTGGGGGGGTGAGATGTTGAATGTAAACTTTTACTAAAATAAAACCATATGAGAAGTTAAAATGGAAAACTACTATTTAATGGACCTATATAAACATTCCCTGATATATCTGAAGGCTGGAAACCACAGTTTAATCTTCAATATTGTCTTGTTTAATATTGTCATGTTTTTTAAAAGCCTTCAATTCCATGCATTAAATAAAATCTTAACTTTAAAGTGTTAGTTTCTTCTCTACAATGTTTGTAGAATCTAACATATTAGACTTCAAGGTGGAGTGGAGCGGGGTACAGAAGAGCATAAAAAAGAAAAACACTCTAGCATAGTTCAAGTACCTCAAAAAGTTCTTGGCAATTTTCTATCCTCTGAGTTGTACGATGATTTTTATGCGAGTTACATTTGGAAGGATATACAGTAATAGCATTAATATTCAGTTGAATTCAGTTTTATTTAAAGAATGCCTATCATTATCTTAAGACACTTCACAAAGCCAACAAAGGTCTTAATCTCTCTGTTCCTACTGGACCACTGGCGATACATGTGCAATTTTGTGAGCAGGTTCTACAATAAAACTTTTGTCAATATACATATGGTATACCTTGTTGGATTCTCCGCAACTGAATACTTAAGTTTAATTTACAGTATTCCTGAGCATCAAAACATAATTATCACCTGGAATAGTGATCAAAGCTAATGGAACATCCTATCTGTTTGGTGGTCACTGGGTCACATTACTGGTCCATTCCATAATTAATTTTAATCTCATTCAAAAATGGGATTTAAAAAAAAACAAACCTGTTTTAACTAAATCTAACCTGATGTAGTTCCGATTGTATGTTAGCCACATATTAAAATTTTCTTTTTTAAACTAGAGGTTATTATCCATCAAGTGAGATTCATTTTTACTTTGTAGTTCTTCAGCTGTAAGCTTTGGAATTTGGTATGGTAAAGAGAGAGAAATTAACACAAATTAGGTGGAAAGGAACAATTTGTCTTACAGAAGGAAAAACCTCTAAAAAAAAAAAAAAATTGGGCTCCAAGTAGATGGCAATCTGTCAAATGGCGAGGGCTAGTGAACAGAGGAGACTAAATATTGGT
>JAPQRP010000024.1:30918656-30951825 GCA_037367295.1 Apogon hyalosoma | reverse complement strand
TATTTTACACCAATTATTTACATGTATTGATAGGATTAATGGATCAACAGGTATTAAACATTTTAGATCAGTAGATGGTTTGGGTCTATGGTGGATGTTTGGGTCTTTATGGGTTAAAGTAGAGCCATTTAATCTTGAATAAAATACAGTACATTATTTTATTTATTTCTGTTATGTAAAAATGACCAGAAATTGTGGTAGTTTTCTATGTTTTTTTGGTTGCTTTGACTCACCACGAAGCTGTTGTCTCTGGGGTTGGAGGTCAGTGTCATTCCCAGCCTCATGCTGTCCTTCCTTTCTGACACATTATCCAGAGAAAGTTTCCCTGATCACAGCAAAACAGACATTTTAGTTCATCATGGAGCGTAATTACAAATGTAGTCTATGGTAGTAGTCTGTGATGAGTGAGGTTAGTCAGAGGATATAGAATCTAGCATATTGTTGCTGTCGAGCAGAAACCTCCTATGTCCAAGGAAACTGGAAAAACAATGTATATTCTAAATAAATGAATGGAGTTAAGAGATGTAGTCACAAACTGTTTTCCACACTTTTCATAGGTTAAATATTTCTAAAAGCATTAACATGTAGACTGACCAATAGAATTATTTTATGACAAAAAAAAAAAAAAACACCAAAAATGGACTTAAGAGGTTTCTGCCCGACAGTGATGATGTTAAAATCCAAATAGTATATCATGTGGTTTCGTTATTTATCTATGGATGCATATTAGGAAAAAGACATATGCATACTATATGTAAGAACAAGGTGCTTTATGGTAATAAGGTTTTTGTTTTTTTTTTGTTTTTTTACAATATAATCAGATGATTTTCATGTCACGCTAAGATGCAGTGATTTTTAGGCTGTGACAAGAAACTTTATAACAGTGTAACTCATATTATAAGAATGCTATTAATACTTCCTTGTCTAATGTGTTACATTTATATCCTCCTGGGACAGCAATGCATTTTTATCCTCTGTAATGGACAAGAGTTTCACAGCTTTATTTTAAAAACAAAACAAAAAAAAGCTCATTGCAAAGGACATTTTATTAAATACAAATAAAAAAAAATAAAATAATCTGAAAAACTGGCAACATACAGTTTCCAATCAAGGCACTTATGTAAATGTAAAAAATCCAAAACTTTTACTTACTGGGTCTCAGGGTTAGGGTTAGGGATAAACTCACTTCTGATTCAGAACAACCACTTATGGTTGATGTGTAATGAAAAATTCAGGTATTTTATTTTAAGTCAGCCTCATATACACTATAAACATTAGAGCTGTGCTATTACCAGTTACACAGGTGGCGTTTACTTGCCAGATTAAACCTCCTGCTCCACTCCCCTGTTCCTTGTCCGCACTAAAAAGCATGGTGCAATTTCAATCATATCTAAAGCCTGAATGGAGCTTTAATCAGCCAAAGTAACTAAAAACGCCATGTAGTTTAATAAGGCTGAGTGCAGAGATAAAGTAGAGACATGGGTGAAACATCAGTTTTTGTCCTCTTTGACAAAAAGTTATAAATCTTCAAGTTATTCAGACTTTAAACACTTTAATCAGGAAATTAAAATGTAATACCTGTTGGATTTAACTCCCGTGCCCTGACGGATCTCGCGATGTAATGATATTATCGCGGTATTTGTACCTCATGTCAGTGCGTGAGTAACGTAGACTTACTGTCTTTTATCCGGGGTGGAGGAGCGGAGCAGACGCGTTGCGTGCTGCTGCAGATTTTCGAAGAATGGTAAGTAATGTCACACTGGCCGCTATGGCATGTTATTACAGAGTACTACATTCCAACATATAGATGAAAACTTTCTGATACTGTTAATGCGTTTGTGGAGAATTGTGTACTTTTCACGCGCTAAACTCGGTCCGTCTCGTGCAAGGCCTGGTAGCACGAGCAGGGAATTTAGCTAGTCCTTATGCTAACGCTAGCTTTGAAATGTACCTGTAACGTCGGTTATGTGAACTAACAATACATAAGCAACTCCAACGTCTTTTAGGAGACGTGGAAATGTATATGTGATGTAATGTATTGCGCTGTAGGCGACCGTATATAAATCTTTAGACTAGTGTTAGCTCAATGCTAGCACAAGTTGGCTACATATGTACGACACGGGCCCGAGTAACACGTGGGTAAACCATGACGACAACGTGGTCCGTAGAG
Organism: Apogon hyalosoma; assembly: GCA_037367295.1. NCBI lineage: Eukaryota > Metazoa > Chordata > Actinopteri > Kurtiformes > Apogonidae > Apogon > Apogon hyalosoma. The sequence continues at coordinate 30,949,655 of JAPQRP010000024.1, read as the reverse complement.
AACCTGTGTTGTACTTATCCACCAGAATTACATTATATGCAACAGATGAGGGCAGATCGTAAACATTTGTTGAATAAGGTTGGATATAATCTGACCTAATTTAATTAGGTTAGAGAAATAAGTGTTATTTTTCTTAATTCGCACCACGTGGTAACTGCTTTCACCCTAGTTCTGACTGTGTTCTGTTGATGGATTTTACCTCTTATTCAGACGTTGCTTTGCGGTATTAAAGTTTATTTTGCTTCCTCAGGTGGTGTTGCACGTGTTGTTCGAGCATGCGGCCGGCTATGCACTGTTCGCCGTCAAAGAGGTGGAGGAGATCGGCATGCTGCTGCCTCAGGTTGGTCTTGTGTCCTGAATGCTAGTTGAACCTGACGTCCAGGTGCGGCTTAAATAACGCTGAGTGTGTTTCAGGTGGAGGAGAGCTTGCTCAGCATCGCGAAATTCAACAGCATGGTCAGCCTGGCTGCCTTCTTTCCCTTCAAGTCGGCCCAGGCTGCTCTGGAGAACATGAATGCGATTTCAGAAGGCGAGTTATTGTCCCACTTACTGCTGTTTTTATTGTTCCAGTTGTAATGATGATTTTAAAATCTGTCAATCCACTGAATTACTGTGCTGACAGTTTAATTAAATCCTGAACATCTAAGGGAAGCCTAGTGGAAGGCAGGCCCGGTTTAAAATGTCCGGTTCTGCAGTTGTGGCCAATTTACTGTAAAAGTGCAACTAAAGACAATGTTGATGTATAGTTTTATTACAAATGCAAATCAGAACAGAGCTGCAGCAATGCATTTTCTAACTGAAGTAAGGGTCATGTCAAGTGGTGACAGTTAGTGTTCAATGGGCTCTAACTGTGTACATATTTAACCTAAATGAATGTGTGTTACATATTTTAGAAGGAATTTGTATGCACTTAAATATAGTAAGGATGATGATTGCATAAAATAAAATTTTTGACCATAAATATTTAAGTGTGCACAGTAACACGGTTTCATCAAAATGTCACTGATTTACGCCAAAGTGCTTAATATGCAGTTCCCACAGGAAATTGATGTAAATTTGCCTAATGTGTTAAATAACATATTAAGCTACACTGATATCAAAATTTAGAAAATATATTGGAAACTCTTGGATTTATTGACACAGATTTATAGTAACACTTTCAATTCTTGATCTCATTATGATGTAAGGACCAATGTGTCTAGAAAGCAAGTCAAATACTCTGCATACAGAATAGGATAAGACAAACTTAGATTTTTCTCATAGATGTGCATGTTCCCTTTACCTGATCCGTAAACAAATATTGAGCTTAACATACAAGACTGTATTTGACTCACTCTATAATATACGTTTTGGACATTTAAAGGGTCACAAGGCTCTGATTCACTTCCACAATGGCTTTACTGTAGGAACTTGAGTGTAATTTAGAAAGGGTTCTCTAACAACTGACTTGTCTTATTTGCTTGCAGGTGTGGTTCATGCTGATCTTAAGTTGTTCCTTGAGACAAATCTACCCAATTCTGGAAAGAAGAAGGCAGTTCTGGGGGTTTCAGATGCCAAGATAGGAGCAGCTTTGCAAGAAGAATTTAGCATTTCCATTCAGACTAGTGGTGTTGTGGCTGAGATCATCAGAGGTAGGACAGTGACTAATGGTTTACAGTGTAAAGTAAAGGTTGCAAGCAGTTGCAATTATTAGGCTTAGTAAAATTTAAAATTTCTTGTGGCCTGTTATGATGTGATTTTTTTTTTCTATCCTGAAACTTGTGATGGTTCATACTGAAAATCTGAACAGCCACAGGTCACATGCTGTTGTGCTACTTTTGTGTATTTCCACAAACACTTATATGTGTCTGTCCCATCAGGTGTGCGTCTACACTTCCACTCTCTGGTGAAGGGGCTGACTGCTCAGGCTGCTTCTAAAGCTCAACTGGGTCTCGGTCACAGTTACTCCAGAGCTAAGGTTAAGTTCAATGTTAACAGAGTTGACAACATGATTATTCAGTCCATTGCTCTGCTGGATCAACTGGACAAGGACATCAATACTTTTTCCATGCGTGTCCGGTACGAATCTTTCATCTTCTTTTTAAATTTTGTTTTAAGTGTAAAAGTTGGTGTGTGTTTAAGTATATGTTTAGTGTAGTGCAAGTTTCAAACCAGATGCTAGTATCCTCCTAATGCTTACCACAGACAGTACACCTTTAGAGTGCTAGCTGTATAGAAACGGGAGGGACATTGATCTCCTCTGACACAACTGCTCTGCCAGCTGTGATCTGGTGTGAAGGTGCTGTTAGATGAGACATCCACTGTGAATGACTCATGCATGCACTTCCTCACCAAGCATGGTTGTCTTAACAGCTTGTGGAATTATTTGATGGTGCATTGCCTAGTATTAATTTCTCATGGTCATCTTCTTTGGTTCTCTAGCGAGTGGTATGGCTATCACTTTCCAGAGTTGATCAAGATTGTGTCGGATAACTCAACATACTGCCGACTTGCCCAACTCATTGGAAACAGAAAGGAGCTGTCAGAGGAGAGCCTTGAGAGCTTGGAGGAGGTGGTGATGGACGCTGCCAAGGCTCAAGCCATCTTGGACGCATCACGTTCCTCCATGGGTAAGCACATAAGACCATAGTTCAATTGGGACAGCACATGACGCTCCTCGTGTCATCAGTTAAGGTGGTTATCGGGCATTGGAGCTCACAGTTCCAGTTGTATCAGTATGTGATGGGTTCTTTTGCAGCCTCAGATTTCTAATTGAACAATTATATCATGCCCCTTTTTTGCCCACCTTGGACTGATAATGTTCTTGGTGCCTAACACAGGGGGGCAGAGTAGCTCTCTCATAAACCTGTAGTGAAGGCTCAAATCCTTGCTGCGGATCCTGTCGGGAGAAACAATCACCCAGTGCACAAGAGATTAGAACGTATACATTTATTAAGAGTTAAAGTAGCAACTGCTGCATAAATGAAAATGTTACTGTTGCTGTCGTCCCCCCTCCTCAAACCCTTTTGTGATTGTTCCCCTCCAGGTATGGACATCTCTCCTATTGATCTTATCAACATTGAGAGGTTTTCAAATCGTGTAGTATCCCTGGCTAACTATCGACTGGAGCTGCAGGAATACCTGCGGTCTAGAATGAGCCAAGTGGCTCCAAACCTGGCTGCTTTAATTGGAGAAGTGGTGAGTACACTTTACTGTTGGATTTATTTTGCACGTGGGACCAATGATGTTATACCAAAATCTGTCAATCCCCTGAACCAGAGTGTTGAAAAACTTACTCCGGTACTGATGGTCCTTAATGTGAGTGAACCAGTTCCTGGAAATGAAACACCTTGTGACACAGACTCAAGCTTGTTTTTTTTTTTTTTTTTTTTTTTTAGGTGGGAGCTCGTCTGATCTCCCATGCTGGCAGTCTGACCAACCTGGCCAAGTACCCGGCCTCCACCGTACAGATCTTGGGAGCAGAGAAGGCCCTGTTCAGGTACTGGGGCACCCCCTCCCTGCTGGGGAAAAAAGTGGCTGCAGTGATGGCAGGGCTGGGCTGGAGCAGAGCAGGGTGACTGGAGGAGACCCAGTTTTAAAGTTTCCTTTGGAGTGATCCCTCTCGCCCTAATGCACCCCCACAGTCTGAGCAGACACTCACAGCACTGAGGTAGAGAATTGGAAAAGATGGTGCATATGGCTGTTTAAGGTCCAAATATATTTTGTAAAGACATTAACGCCAAAGTGGCTGAACATCATCTGTAAACTGTCATTGGCTTTCTTGTAATCTTTATTTTAATTTAAACCAGCAAGTATCAAAGCTGATAAAACACAGATTTTAGATTGGGTTTGACATGAAGATAATCTGTCATCATGCAGTGTAGTAGTCAGATTACAAATATCAATGAAAGCATGTCATAACACTGGCTTGTGACTTGTTTTATTTGCACATTTATTTGTCAGGGGGAAATGGTTTCATTATTGTCAGAATAGTAACTGTTGATTGAAAGATGAAAACAGATTTACGTCTACAGAGCCCTCAAGACTCGTGGCAACACTCCCAAGTATGGTCTGATCTTCCACTCGACCTTCATTGGACGTGCCGCTGCCAAGAACAAAGGTCGGATTTCCAGATATCTGGCAAACAAGTGCACCATCGCCTCACGTATTGACTGTTTCTCCGGTAAGTGAAATAATACTGCTGGCTTAAATGAGCGTCTCACACTTGTGTTAACTCTGATGTTTCTGCGGCACGGCTTGCAGTGATGCTCATATTTTTCGTCAACAGTATTCATCCCTCAGGGTTGATGTTGAGAAGTTGATTCCTGAGCAACGCCACGTCTTGAGACAATAATCCTACAGTTTGGTCCTGCTCCCTATGTGACTGGATGTGTGTTCACTTTTTTACAGAGCTCCCCACAAGTGTCTTTGGTGACAAGCTGCGAGAGCAGGTGGAAGAGCGTTTGTCTTTCTATGAAACTGGCGAGGTCCCACGGAAGAATGTGGATGTCATGAAAGAGGCTGTGAAAGAGGTGAGCTCCAGATTAAAAACTGCATTGTGTCTTAGGCAAGGGCTGGGAAGTGACTTTTTTTATGTTTTTTTAAATGCTGTAACCTTACATTCAGAATCAATGCTGTGAGTGATGAATAAGTCTCTCCTGACATTACTGTGGGGGTAAAACTGATTTAATGAGCCTGACGCAGCATTTTGTCCCTAAAGCAACCTCTGGTTTCTCTCCAGTTGGAAGGAAATCTCACTTTTATTTACTTTTCATATCCCAGGCTGGTGATGCTACAGCTGAATTAAAGAGGAAACTTGAGAAGAAGGAAAAGAAACGCAAGAAGCGTGAAAAGAAGTTGCAAGAACAAGCAAATGGTGAAGCAAACGGTGAAGCTGAGGTGAGCCTTTACTTTGTGTTCAGTGTAAGCATGTTTAGATTTGAGATTTGACCCAGACCGGTGGTCTTGTCTCAGTGTACGACATGCGAGAGCAGTCTGACTCCGAACCATTGGCTGGTCCTAAACAGTGGGTCATGACACTGAAGCGAGTCAGACATTGAAATAATATGGATAGGAATCCTCATGAGGCTGTTAAAGGGGTGATGACATTCCAATCAGTTTAAAATGGCTTTTGTCTTTTTTTTTTTTTAAGTTGGAGAATGGAGAAGCAGATACCAGTGTAGTGAAGAAGAAAAAGAAGAAACAAGCAGCTGACAATGAGGTCCTAGAGGAGGCACCTGCTGCAGAGAACGGAGCAGAAGAAACTCCAGGAAAGAAGAAAAAGAAGCGGAAGGCAGAAGCCGAGGAGGTAGAAGCAGAACCCGCCACAACAGATAACGGAGCGGAGAGCACAGAAACTCCAGCCAAGAAGAAAAAGAAACGAAAGTCTGAGGCTGTTGAAGCAGAGGCCCCAGAACCTGCTGTGTCTGAGAAAAAGAAGAAAAAGAAGAAGAAAGAGGACTCTGAGTAGAGAAAACATTCAGTCCTTTATTGTGTACAGTTTATTTTTATGTTACTCTTTAAAGCTAGATTATGTACGCAGCTTTGTGTTGTATCATTAAAAGCCTCTGAGCAGGTTTTACTGCAAAGAAATGCTTTGTGCCTTGAAATTTACCTCTGTAAATAGTCACAATTAAACTTTTTAACAAAATATGTCTGTTTTGGGATTAAATTAATGTACATGAAGTCTTTCATGGCATGTGGAGCCGACTTGTAGATTAGCAGAATGTTAGCATAGTCCAAGCCTGTTGGATTTTTAAGCCATCTTCTAAAACAGCTATTAATAGTGATAAATTAAAGTGTGTGTATATAGAGGACAGTCCTAGGGAGTGCTAAGATTCTGTGTGGAACCCTCAGGCTCCCAGGCCTCTGGTAAAGGACCAGAGCTCAAAGTAGGCACGCCACCACCCAAGTGGGTGAGGTGGGTTTTTTTTTTGTTTTACATGTTTATACACAGGAAATTCTACCTATTTTACTAAGTTTGAGGGTTTTTTTTTTCCTTCCCCCACACAATTCTGGCTTCCAAGTGTTTGTTATTGTGACTGAAAAACTAGGGGAATTTTAACTAATGTAAAGTGAGTTTCCCTGAGGATCAATAAAGTTCACCAGTATTTGTAAAACCTAGTGCCTGAAACTGCTCAACTTTGCATATGCAACTGATTTAAATTGCAACAAAATTGTCAGACCACAACAAACTGTTCATAACTTTTAATTTGGACAACAAGGATTAAACCAATGTTAAAATGACATCAAATCCAAGGCCTGACTGGTCACACCAGCCAACTAGTAATAGTTGAGGAATGAGAGACAGATGGAAGGAAAAGGGGGCAAAAAGAAAAGTCAAGCTATCAACTCAAGTCACCCTCAATATAAGGATTCACAGATGCGGGAGACCAAAGTTACAAAAACTTATTTCTTCTAAAATAAAAAAAGGCCTTTGCCGTGAAAATGATGTGTAGAATCTATGTACATCATTCTCGGTTCATGTATGCATACAAAAAAATCCACATCACAAGATGCTTGTGTTCAAGTATATTCACCGACTTCATCTCCATGATTTAGCATTCTCATCTTTCCACATTTTTTGAAATAAAATGTCCTTCAAAATAAAAACAAAATGCAGAAAACCACATTTCATGTCCTACCAATACATATATACTGTATAAATACATACATAAATATATTTTACATACAACAGCCATAAATTTGAAAAGGGGATATACAGAGCAAAAGGGAAGGGGTGGTAGTGTGTGTGTGTTTAGCTTGTGTTGTAAAATGGTTTGTCCCTCTGATCTCGTCGCTCAGATGTGCAGGTGTGGTGCTGTGTGTTGGTGTCTGTCCATGCACGCACACTCCCACACACCGTAGATGTAGCCGCCTCAGTTGGCCCAGTAGGGGGAGCTGCTGTAGCTCGACTTGTTGACTTGGCTCTTCTGCTGCAGGCTGCTGGACTGGCTGCGTTGGCTCGGACCACCCTGAACCCAGAGGACGACAACAAACCCCACCCAGTCAGTAACAGCTGTGGATCTGGATGCTGTTCGCTCTCCTGAGTTTTAGCCTCAAAACATTCATGAGCTGTCACTGGTTTTGTGTGGCCAAATGGCAAAAAACAATATTCTAGTAGTTTACTTATTTTATTAATTATGCAGCTCAATAAACTTGACATTTTTATGTACACCCACCAAAGCACACTGATGATATCGATCTTCATAACACAGGTACATGTAAACCAAATGTTAAAATGTACCACCTGAGAAATGTGCTAAGATTGTTTAATAAGGTGGAAACAGTTGAATATTTAAATAAAAACCTCACTGAGGAGAATCCGTACATTAGGAGCGTCAGACTCATTTTAGTTCAGGGGCCACAAACAGCCCAATTTAATGTCAAGTACGCCACATCGGTAAAATATTATCAAAATAGGCTAAAAATAATGACAACTCTGAAAAATGTAATTATGAAAATGTGAATAACCTGAACCATCATTCCATTTACACATTTGCATTACAACTTACAGATCACAGTGGATCAACAAAGACACAAAACATTTAATAACAGGCATCTGGAACTGAAATATATATCATTTAACTTCATGATCAAAACAACTTGTCAAGACTCAGTGACACCCTTGACTGTTAATGTCTTCTGTGTAATTTTTATACTTTGCAAATTTATCCCGTGGGCCAGACTGGACCCTTTGGGTGGCCATACGTTTGACACCCCTGCCGTAAATGCACTCTTGGGGTTACCTGTCCATCCTGAGCTAGATGGTGGTGTAGCAGCTGTGAATGCGGTTGCTGGTGAGGCAAGATATGGAGGAATGGGGCCGGTGCATAGCCTCCAGGAGCTGCTCCAGGGTTCAGAGGCCCTGGGCCCCCCAGCGCAGATGGCAAGCTGAAGGGAGGAGGGGTCCCCGCATGGAAACCCTGCTTATCAAAAGACTGTAACAAACAAGGTAAGTATGAGAAGGCATGCCTTAATAATTTAGCAAAAAATGTAAATGTACAGCAAAACAACAGGGTGGGTTACGGGGTTAAGAGCTCACCTGGGTCTTATTGTAAACACTTCCACTGATGTCTGGCACACCCGAGTTACTGGACGTCACTGAGACGCCTGGTAATATAACCAGATCAACATTAATGTTAGAATTACATAAAATGTACCCAAACAGAAGATTAGAAACAGCTCACGGTCTTGTTGTCCTTACCTTTCCCTGGCCCAGAAGCAGCAGATTTGGCTTGTGCCTGTGAGGAGGAATTGTACCCTTTACTGTAGTCCACTCCTGCTGGCCCTGCTGTCAGCTCCTCATACCCTGATCACAAAAGACCAAAGTGAAAGCCTGAGTAGTGCACTCTATCACCAAACAATATGTAAACACAGGTAGATTTCAGGTTTTTATTAAGAACAGAATCTGAGTTGAACATTTTTTAAATCAACTGAACTTTTGCGTTTCCTTGTGCACTTGTTACTAACCTGAGCTGAAGGTGTGCTGACCGTAACCGCTGGGCTGCTGCTGGGTCTGCTGCTGAAAGGGGCTAGCGGAGGGGTTTCCCAGGCCGAGCCCCATGCTGTGCTGCTTTGCCGAGGCTGGTCCTGGGCCCCCGGGAGGAACAAACATAGTGGGGCCGTACTGGAAGGCAGCAGCACTGGGGACAGCGCCGGGCACCCCAGGGTAATAAGGCAGGCCTGTGTAGCTGTAGCCTGGAGGCAGAAAGGCCTGCTGACTGCTGTGGTGCTGTGGCTGGCCCTGGGGCTGAGGCTGGGCCTGAGGAGGCTGAGCCTGGCTCTGTCCTTGGCTCTGGGCCTGGGGAGGCTGAGCAGCTGCCAGGCTCGTAGGGGGTGCTGGAGAGGTGGAGTCATTCCTGCCAAACTTTGTGACTTCACCTAAAAATGAAATACAGGAAACATAAGAACCATCCGAGAGCAAGCACTGGATTTCTGGATTTGGGAAAAGATCGGGAAAAGGTGAAGGTACTTTACCTGAGTAGGGGTTGTTTGTTAGGCTTCCGTCTCTGCCAGAGAGAGTTGCTGTGGGGCCAGGGAATGTAATTCCGTAGTAATCCTGCAAAGAGGGCTGTAAGGACAGAAAAGGTCAAGAAATTCCAAACAAGAGCAGGACAATCTGACATTATGAGCGAGGACAGCAGATGGTAACAATACAGGTTTCAACATGTCACCTTTAAAACATTTTAAGACCATTACGAAAGCAATTTAAGATCTACTGCTGGTCCATAGTGGAAGTATAAAAGAAAACTGACTACCAATAAGAATAAAGAAAAATAATGACTGATGGATGACAGGATGTGCTCCAATACAATTTCCATTTTTTACTTTCATTTGAGATTTTCAGGGCCAGTGTAAACCCTAAAATAAATCTTAAGAAAATAAAAACTACCCAAGAATGTTAAATGAGGCTCACCATTGGCAGTCTGGATTGGAGCATATGGAGGTCCTCATAGCCGTAGATCTGCTGTGATGCGCAAAGGACAGGTATGGTCAGGTGCCACAAATGTAACCCTAATACTCAGTGAAATAAATGTTGCTTCATGTTTTCTGTGAGATACTGAGTGTAAATATTGTGAGCATGACTACATCTGAACAGTGACTAAATAAAGGAAGAGGAACTTAATGATTTCAGAGGACACAGGCAGCATGTGTTCACTCATACTAAAACGTAAGGATCAACTTACTGGGTATGCCGGCAGCAGCCCCCCCGGGCCCATGATATATTGGTTGGGCAGAAGAGGAGGCACTCCCTGGGACAGGTTAGGAGGAGCTTTACCTGTACGGATAAAGATTCAATAATAGTTACTTTAATACTTTTATGGGAGAAAAAGACAAGAGCTCGAGTCAGAGGTCTTATTAATCCTGTCTTTGTGTAGTATAGTATTAGAAATCTTTCACATATTTACTACAAGGTTCCTCAGCTAAATTTCTTAATAAATGGAAATCTTTTTTGGATTACTTTCGATCTTTACAAACTTCACTCTATTTTGTGTTTGTTTAGGTGTTGTTTTTTGTCTTAATTCATTCTGTCTCCCTATTATTTTCACACTTGATACATCTATGTAATGCCTAATATTTTAAAGTAGGCAGATGTATCTATAAGCTATGTGTAATTTTTTTTTTTTAGTTAATTTTTTTTTATTCTCTTCTATTTCCCTTGGCTCAGTTATTATTTTTGTATATCACAGACTTGTTTATGCTTGTACTTAACTGATTTTCTACTGCACAGAGACTTTGTTACAATGTTCTTATTCCTGCTCTTACCCCTTCTCAGAGGGCCTTGGGGTTGGTTTGAGCATGGGGGGAAAATGATATAAGAGGCAATGTACAATGTATGCACTGTAATTCCACTTCTTTGTATGTATTGTTACATTGCTCAAAAAAGATTAAAAAAAAAGAAAGAAAAAAGAAATCTTTCATATACGAACAGAATAGAATAAAATAAAACAGAATTGTCACGGGAACAATGAAAATTCATTTAGCAGCTCTGTTCTGTTTAGCAGCAAAAACAATTAGTGCAAAAAGAACTGTATAAAATGACAAAATACTGAAAAATGTAAGCAATGTACAAAAACTACAAGATACAATATTAAATATACATACTACTAATAAAGTACTACAAAAACTGCTGAAATATGCAAAAAGTTAATGCTATATTACACTACTTTATGTGTAATCTAATATTAATTTATTTCCTATTTCACCTATCTTAAGCCTTTTTATGAAAATTTCATTTTCTCTCTTGTAAATTTTAATTGATGTGAAGCACTTTGGGTTACAATTTTTGTATGAAAGGTGCTATACAAATAAAGTTTATTATTATTATTATTATTATTATTATACTACAGATGACAAATATGTAAAATAAACAGGATATATGCAGGTAATATAGGATATATACCAGTAAAATTAAGAAAAACAAGGTGCATGTGTTGTGATTATTGCTCTGAGTTAGGGTGAGTATTGCACTGGTGTTAGTATTGAACACCCCGGTCGTGACAGAGCATGTGCGTACCAGTGGAGGAGGAGAGCAGGGGGGTGGTCCTAGGTGCAGAGAGGTTGGATGTGGCAGGAACTCCATTGGAGCCAAGTCCCAGCACTGCGCTGGTGGCGGCGGTCACAGCAGAATGTAGCCCGCTCGCGCCAGCAATACCGCCAACTGTGCTGCTCATGTTGTTGCCCATGTTGGGCATGTTGGCCAAGTGGCTGATGCTGCTACTGTTGCTGCTGTTGTGGGTCGAGTGGAGGGCTGAGGCTGAGGGCTGTGATGATGCAAACGAGCCAGATGAGGGAGCCAGAGAGCTCACACTGCTGCTGTCAACACTGGTGTACTACAGGGGGATGCATGACAAAAACATGTTTTAAGACTCCATCTGTTAGAGATTAAGGTTAATGAATGAATTCAAGCTTCTGTTTTTCCAATTATGTGGACAATTCCTAAAATCATAAAATCAAGATAAACACTTTCTCTGGAGGGCTTTCTTGCTCAATAAAAATGCAAATTGAAAGATGTTTCTTTGTTCTACAATATTCACAAAGCATATTTCTCCAATCATTGCCTATAAGTGATGATTTATATTATTATTCTAATTACATCCTCCTTAGACTTGTTTTTTTTTTTACATTAAATAATTTTCTTGATTGGAAACAGCATAATGCAACAGGTTTTTCAGATGCATTTTTTTTTTTTTTTTTTTTATGGAATGTCCTTTGCAGTGGACAGTGCTTTTTTCTTTTTTTTTCTTAACTATAAGCTGTGAAATTCTTGTTCCCTACAGAGGACAAAAATGCATTGCTGGGTCTCAAGATATAAATATTATACACTTACACTTGAAATTCTGTTTATTCTTTGTTTTGACTGAATGTAGAGGAAAAAATGAATAATGAAAGCTTTAAAATTCAAATAAATCTTCCACTCAGCCCTAGTTTGGGGAGTGTACCCAGGTTTGGATGTGCTGGATTTAAAACCTTTCACAATTACAGCTAAACTATGATTACAATTAGCTGACTAACAGCAAACCACAGACTATAAATTACCTGGTTTAAAATAATGGATTAACATCGATACAGACTGAAACTCACCGTGAGGGAGTTGGAGCCCAGAGCTGAAACTGAGGAGTGACTACTGGCATGGCTGCAGAGTGAAGACAAGACAAAGCAGAGCGATAAAGATTTTCTTTTCTTCATGTTAAAAGAGGCTGAAGTGTAATTACACCTGCAGACTATTTATAACCCTCACCTGTTGAGCGACGTGAGCTGGCTGGCAGAGGGCAAATCCTGGGCCAGGCTGGAGAGCGTAGTGGAGCTGTGTGGGGGTAAGGACGAGGGCAAGTGGGAGGAAGGGGCGGTAGTGCTGTTGGTGCTTATGTTCAGAGCCGGGGACTCTGGCTTTGGCGTGGAGGATGCAGATGAAGCTGAGGAGAGTGAAAAATATGTTGTGTCTATGGGGTCTCTTAATACAAAGCATAAGATTAACAAATTATTCTGTAATAGGGAGCTTACTGTCAAGTGCAGCAGAAGTCCTTACACCATTCAGACCATTCTGAGGAGAAAAAAAAGCAGCTCAGTGACCAATTTCCAAATATCCCAAAGACATGCAGAGACGGTTCAATATAGCTTTAAAACAACCACACGGACCACATACAAAAGGTGAAAATCTAACAGAAAATAAATACTGAGCTTGAGTATTAATGATGGTTCACGTTGCTGTATCCTGAATCTTACGGTGGTGATCGGAATACTGAAAGAGGCTGTATTAAAAAGGCATATTTCTAGCCGAACACTGAACAGAAATTCTCTGAACAGTCATCGCTTTCACACTGTCAGTCTCAGTTTATCAGCTCGGAGATATTTACACAAAACTCAGTGACCTGCTATTTATCTGTGTTATGCTGATAAAGAGTAGGTGAAATGGGATACACCAGTCCACACTGCAGGATGCTCTAAGTATTACACCAATATCTCCCCCATGACATATTTGAATTTAGATAATCCCTCATGTCCAAGCACAGAATGAGCTTAAGAACCTTCTTTGTTAACCGTTTCTACTCACCATGACTGGCACTGTGGCCTCTTTGCTTTGGGAAAAGGCCAGTCGTGTGTGAGGGGGCATGGTCCCATCATAAGTTCCCCCCACTGTGGAGAAGGGTGAGGAGGAGGGCACAGAGGAGGAGGTGGTTGATGGGGCCGAAGAAGAGGGAGGATTGGTGGAACTGGAAGTCCCTAATGAAGAGGGGGTGAGGTTGGACAATGCCACCGAGGAAGAGTGATATACTGGCTCAGATGAAGAGAGGGGCAAGGGGAGCGCAACGGACAGTGGGCTGCCCAGCGACTCACTGCATGACAACAGAACAGACAGGAGGACATGGACGTCAGTACTAAGCAGTGTTAATGAGTCTCCATCTTATTCAAGGACAAAGTTTGTATAAACAAGCCTGACATTATATGAAAAACTTAAATGAAGATAATAGCTAAATTTTCACCAGGATGTAAGCGTGTTACCAATTTATATCCATCCATAAAAGGTTACAATGGGACATGTTAATGGAATTAGGCCTAACACTAGGCGACTATTTTGCATGTTTACATTTTCAATGTCTTCCACAAATAACAACAGCCTCCAAGCTGCAACGACACACTGAAAATAGCAGCCATGCTGAAATCTTGTTCCTAAATTAGCAGCACTACTGCAGAAAGGATCACTGGTACTGAACTTCCCTCCATGAACACAATATACACACAGTGCTGTCAAAAAAGAGTAGAGAATCATCAGAGACACGCAGCATCCAGCTCATTCCCTGCTCAAACACAAACACTGCACATACACCTCAGACACAGCCGAGCGGGCAGCATCACAAACACACACAACACGCTTCTACAACAGCTTCTTCTCTGCTGCAGTGAGGCTCCTGGCCAATGCAAAATGAACTGGGCATAGTGCAATATAATGCATGTGTACAATATAATGCATGTGTACATGTACATGTGTATATGTATGTATATGCATGTATGTAGGTGTGTATGTATTTATATGAGCTTGTTGTAGACTGACTACCTCTTTGCGGTGTATTTATTTAATTTTATTGTCTCCTGGGTCAGTTTTTATGCACTTTTATTGATTTTTATGCACACACACACACACACACACACACACACACATATTTTATAGATGCAAGTGAACTTTTTTACAGAATTATGTGTTTTTTCTATTATCCTTTATCTGACTCCCTGAATGACCGCACAAGAGTTCCTATGTATATATGTATGCACAAATGGAAAATACAATTTTTAATCTTAGATTAAGTTAGGTAAAACAGGGTATAATTCCCAACTTGCATTTTGTATCCCTGGGTTAGGATGGATTTGTTGTTTGTCTTATAAATAACATTTTCTCATTACCATATAAAAATTGAACAGGAGAAATGTAGCAATAGTGAAGGGAACAGTACTGGTACCTGAGGGGTTTGGAGTATAGGCTTGTCTGACTCTGTGTGCCTGGTCCTGGTGCAGGGGGCACTGTGGAGGGGGCTGGCGTGGACTCCCTAGACGCTGCACCCACGCAGTTGTCAACGCCAAACTCTGGTAATGCTGACTCAGAGCCAAAGTCTAATGCCCCAAACTGAAGGTTTAATCCAGGGATGTCAGCTGAGCCTGGCATCTCTACTGCCGTGGAGGGTATCTGCCAGGAGGAACAAACCCAAGTCAGAGGTCACTTCTGGAACTGGAATTCCAAAAGCAGCCAAATGTAAATCGAAATTTAACTGCAGCCACCTGCCTGTCGCCCACCTACCTTTGACGTGGGAGGTATCCTTCGTTTCTGTCCTTTGAGCTGTGCCCGTTGCTGTTGTGGCATACTGCCACCCTGAGGATCCAGCCCTGCACTGGCACCAGGTTTTGTACCAGCAACTGGCATCACTGGGCCTGCCTGCGCTGGCGTGCTGGTATGCTGGGAAGCAGGCGAGGCAGAACTAGGGGGTGCTTGTTGTGATGGAGGAGTAGGTTGACGTGCCAGGGGCAAGGAAGGGCCAGTGTGTCTCTGAACCAGTTGACTCAGCACAAGAGACGGCTCTGGTTGTAGGCCAAACTCACCTGCACACACAGAAACAGGACAAGTATTTCACATAATTCAGTTTAGTTTAGTTCAGCTGTTTGACTTTCATGCACCACAGTTATTTATAATTTAACACTTACGACTGAACTGTGAAGACAGTGAGGTGGTGTTGGATTCTGAAGCCTTCATATCCCAACTCGAGGATGAGGGCGGAGGTACAGGTGTTCCCAGGCCTGGCAGGCGGCCAATAGAAGTGTTACTTCCTTGGGTGCAGACAGGAGGGGCCGCTTGTGATGAGGGTAGCGGACCCAAGCCAGGACCCTTCAGCTGTTCCAATATCTGAGCTCCAGCACTGGGCTGGGTCCTCTTGGCCTGGCCCAGGTCCCCAAAACCAGCTCCCAGAACCGACGACTTAACACAGAAGGAAACAAGAGAGTTAGCATTAGAAGAAAGTTAACTTTTGTTTGAGTAGATTCAGTTGGACGAATATAGGAAGGGCTGTGGAGGCGTGGATCAAAAGCATTTCTTTTTACCAGAGCAGCATGTGCGTAGCTTGTGCTACTGGTGGTGCTGCGGCTGGGAGGCGGCTGCTGTGGCTGCTGCGTTGGCTGGTGGTGGTGGGAGTTGGTGAAGACCAGACTTTGAGAGGAAGTGGACGAAGGTGGTTCTCTCCCTCCAACCACAGGCTTTTGCAGCAGAGATGCAAGATCCAGACTGACACAAAGTCAGCAAAGTTACCATTCATGTCATGAGAACAGAGGCCTTTAAGCATTTTCTGTAATTTATGTAAAATTTAAATGGACCTTACTAACCCTGGTGCCTTGCATAAAAACAAGTTTCTCTGCTGTTGTCAGAGAACAAAACTGTGCAAAAGCTGACATAAATTTATAATATAAAGTACTATGCAAAAGTCTCAGGTCACCTTTAGCTTTGTTCTTTACAGAGTTTTAATTAGTTTACATATTAATTTCTCAGTCTCTTTGTTAAGGGAAAACATAAATACATTTTGAAACCTGATAACAGAATATAGAATGTTATGTCTGAATGACCATGGGATCCAAAAATGTATTTATGGGTTTACACTGAAACATTTGGTCCATAAAGAGTAGTGTTATTGTTTTATCTACACTGCTTATTATGCTGCTATAAAAAGTCTGTAAGTTGAACTTCCAAAATCTGAAGGAAAAAAACACTCAAATCCCACCTTAAGTTAAATATCTTTGACATGCATTAACGCAACCAAAATTATAGATAATTAAAAAGCCACAGATAATTTCAGTGAGCCACAAGGGTTATTTACCTTTGCCCAGGTGTGATGTGGTTCTCAGCAGGCGGTGCACAGGAAGAGGTGAACACTTTGGTCTCTGAAAGCTACAAAAAACACAGAAAAACCCAAGACAAAGGTTTTATATAGTCACAAATCAAAACTTTTTTTTTCTTTTCTTTTTTTTTTTTTTTTTTACAAATCTTACTTCTCCAGTAATGTTTTAATCTCCAACTCACACTGACATCCTCACTCCAGTCCTCAGCTGCCCAGTCTTCCAAGGTATTCCTCCAGGCAACTAGAACACAATCAGCACACGGGTCAAATAGAAGACGAGACAGAAGATCTGGAGCAAACGTGCTCAGAAACAAGTGCAGAGCTGCCTTTATGGGGAAACGTGTATGTGTACTCTGGAGCTTACCTGTCCCATCGGTGTTGCTGTTGGCCACTGTGTCCCACACTTCAGTTTGTGTGGTCCCTGTCCCAGCCTCTGAGGTATAGTCCGCAGGATTAAAGGTCCTGATCAAGAATGGAGAGAGGGAACATTGAGCTCTAAACCAATTAAAAGGTGAGGGCATGGTTGTGATTTACAGTGGTTGTAAGCAGATTCTCTTCATTAGTTTATATATAGGGTCCCTATAAAACTCCCACTGGGTGATGCATAGGCATTTTGACTGTCCCAGATGAGTCTTTACCGATGGCAGAGTCCATAAGTCATTATAAAGATTGATAGTGTCGCTTCCTTGTTGAGATCAACTAATGTTTGAGCGATAAAACAAGCTATAACTATAATACTCCAAAAGAGCTGGAAGTCCAGAGGGAATCCTTTGTATTTCCGGTATCTGTAAAAGAAGACTATGTGTGGTTGCATTTATTAATTGGGTTCTATTTGACTATACTACACAGACAAACTAGTGCTATAAACACAGGAAAAACCTCAATTTGCCGATTATATTATAAAATGGATGTATGCGAGTGTATATGTTGTCGTCATACCCCATTCCTTGGGCAGAGAACCTGCTTCCTGCTGGCGCTCTCCCTCTGCCTCGACCTCCAGATCCTACGGAACATTACATTCACGCACGTCAACAATGTCTCCTTAAGTGTACGATGCACCATCAGGGTTTTGATGCGATTCTGCTCACCTCGGCCACCTTTGATTCTCCGACCACGTTCTGAACCTCGGTCTCCCGGTGTCACCTCCACACCATTCTCCTCTGGACGCACTGTGTATTTTCGGACACACACAGATAAATGCAAGTGAAAACGTGATCTCAAAATATTGACCCAACAACAGAAAAAGAAGCTCTAAACAATGTGCATGAATATTTAGGCTCTGTAGAGGGTCCATACCCTGTCGGGTGCGATTGGCTCCTTTGCCTTTGCGATTGGCTGCTGCGCGACCCTTACTGGCCTCCCTCTCTCCTTTCTTCTCCCTGTTCTCCTTGTTCTCCTTGCTTTCTGATGGACCCTCCTTCACCAGGGGCTTCTTCTTTCCTACCGTCTCCCATGAGGTCTAAAGACAAGAAGAGTGACAGCAAACAGAAAGAACACATTAGAATGAATTTTGCTGTTCTTAAAAAAAAAAATCCATATAAGGATTTTGTCGTGCTTTAAAAAATTAAGGAGATGTTTGGTAAGATACAAAGTACACAAAAAACCCTGACTCAAGCCAATATGAAAAAATATGCATCAGGGATAAATCTTGGGTAATAAGAACATAATTCAGTAAATGTGTCACTGCATTTCTAAAAAAAAAAACAAAAAAACAAACCAAAAAAAAAAAAACAAAGGAAAAAGAAAAAAAAAACACTTCTAAAGATTTGTTTGATTTAATTTAGTAAGACTTTCTGATGACAGAGAAATCCCTGCAATGCTACTGCTGGTTATACTTGTATATTTTGCACAGAAAAAACGAAACATTATACCAAACACTCAAGGAATACTATACTCATCTTGGAATATACAGGGAATCACTAATTTTTGGATCAACATTGGCATTGAAATTAGCACTGTACAGCGGAGTTGTATAAGAAAAATAAATACACAATTGACTGTGAGTGTTAAATCCTTACATACTGAATGTAACTGACTGAGATTTAAATTATAGACTGAAAAATAAAATCATAAAATGCTGATTATGACTTGACTCACTTTAATTCATTCACCCTTATTTTATTACACATCTCATCATAATGACAAAGCATGAGCAGCTTTAATTAGGGCCTCTGAAACTATACCATAACAGTGGAGCCTTTTATATATAAAGGAAAACCAGCAGTTTGCTATTTTTGGAAACCAAAACAACAACATGCGTAGCAAACTGGCTGACTGCCCTGCCCTCCAGCCTCTCCTAGCCATCTGTGCCGGCTGGTATTCTTCAAAATATGTTGGGACACAGCACATGGGAAGAGCAACCTGCATGTTTGGACCTTTAGTAGCCAGCAAAATGTTTACAATAGAATGCACTGAGGCTAACCTTGTAGAGCTTAAGTCCTGAAATCACACAGTTAGGAAAAAAGAAATGAAGTTCATATTCTTAAAAAAATCAAAGTCAATTCAGTTTGATTTGTGGCTTGTGCCCTCAAAATGTATTCTAACGACAGCAGTGATGATACCTACAGTATATGAGCTGATTAATCTGAACCAAGTGAGTTCTGTTTATACACCTACCATGTCCGAGGTGCTCTCTAGGAGGAAGTTGATGGCTCTGCTAACATCCTCATTGCAATCATGAAGCGCTACCATGCACTCATCCTGGTTCTTTCCGGTCACCTCCATCAGCTGAGAAAAGCAACAGGCACCAGTTAAATAAATATGTACCAGTTGACTGAGGAATGACAATTTGATATTAGGCCTGTCAACTTTAAAATAATGAGACTGGAACATGTAATAATGGGCAAATTGAAAATTGCAGAATTAAGGCAGAATGAACAGAGTGGAACTGGATAAACATTTTAGACCTTGGTGCAACAGCATCTTTTTAACTTTGAACAGATTGTCTCTTATTCCCCTCAGTCAGTTTACATAGTCAGGTATCCACCATTAGTGCCTCAGGCCACATCATGCAATGACAGCTATGTATGACAGCAGAGTCACAATGTACTTATTTTGTTTCATTACCACAGACTGTAGACATAAAACAGGTGAGAGTGGGTGACGAGGAGAAAAGTAGTGCAGTGATGGTTGAGCAAGGTTTAAACAGGGTTCCTACAGGTTTCTAGAAGTTACATTTCAGACTTTTAAGACCTTTTTAAGACTACTTAGAGCAGAATTTAATGCCTAGTTCATGACCATACTGGCAAAAATTTGCGACTCTTAGAATTTAGGAAAATGTATTTATTTACTACAATCCCTTGATTCCCACTCTTCTGAGTCATTTCTCACCGGGGGCTGCAAAGTTAGCGATAACTGGTTCCTAATTTGAACATAAATTGTCAGGCTGGAGCAAGTAGAACTGAGTAGACAAACTCTACACAGTTCTTTGCAGTTTGGACATTTAACAGACACATTTAAACACAACACAGCCAACAAGTTTATGGCAACGTAACTTAAGACCTACCATATCGAGTTTCATACCTTTTAAAGATGTTTTTAAGGTATTAAATGCAGGTTTGTAAATTCATGACTTTTAAGATTTTTAAGACCCTGCGGGAACCCTGTTTAAAGTGAATGATGTCAGCAAATGGTATCGGCAAGAAAAAAGTCAAACCAAGAGACAAGCCACACATCAATAAATTATAGTTTAGCTTTAATGCAGTTGTAGAGGAATTCAATGTGGATGTCTCAGGCTAGTAGAGACAAAATAATACTTGTGTCTTCTGGAAAGCGCACAACAATTTCCCACCTGGTTAACTTTGTCTTCAAAGTCAGCATCATTCTTATCGTAGATCATCTGGGCAAGTCGAATCTGTTCAGCAGTAGCCTGTAACACAAAGACGCAGCAAGACAAATGGATCAACCTGTGCTTCCTATTGTTACATTCAGAGGTTTGTCTGATGTGTTGTTCCTTCAAAACAAACAATAGATAAGAGGTCGCTGTGTTAATAACTGCACCGGTGTCTGGTCATACATCTATTTATGTCAAAAGTTCACTGAATGGGGAGCAGATGTGTGTATTTTTGTAGTTTTCATGCTGTTGTGACTTACCTGTATCTGTTTCTGTGGTTGTGATGTGTGAGTGGCAACGGGCAGCGCTTTTTCCCGAGGACCCCGGGCCTTTTCGCTGCCCAGAGAGCTCATCATATACAGTATTTACAAAACTCTGTATGTACAAAATACAAAAATCTGCAAAGAAAAAAGTAATATAAGCAAAGAGTATATCTGAAATTCATAGATGTACACAGTGGCATACATTCAATGAAAAGGGCTTTGCATACTAAACACAGAAAGTATTAAATACCAGAAATATGTCTTTAGGCATAACTAAGCTTTACTGAACAATCATGAATACTGCTCTTATGGAAGCTGTAAAACACACAGTTGGCCCTGGTGACGCAACAGCTTTGCTGAAAATCTGGGTCAAGGAAGGAGAGCGACCCAGTGTCCTCTTACAAACAGAACAGACCACAGTGTGTGTGAAGCAGAATAAACACCACACACCCTTAACCTACACTGCTAGATGGTTTCCAGGTTTTTAACATTACATGCACACAGTTGGAGCACTTGACAAAAGTTGAACCAGAGTTGTGCAGCAGAACACTGACAGTCTGTTTATGTGCATATGCAAACTGCATCAAGTGTTTTTCTATGCCAAATAGCAAAGTTTCTGCAAATTAGGTATGATACATAACTAAGAAGCAATCATTTTCAGCCACAAATATGAATGAAAGAGCAAACTGACACAACCATACATACACACGCTTTATACACTTGCAAACACATCGGTGCACAATATAGATTAGCAAAAAACACTGTACTAAAACATGAATATGTAACTTAGACAATTGTGTCTATTACCCTGATAATAACTACAGAAATTCCCACTGACCCATTTGTTTTATGTCAGAGAACAATAGCAATCCAGTTTACAGTGTCTGAGTGACGTTGGCAAATGCACTGATGCCATTGGCTGCTGGTCTGAACAAAGCTAATGTAAAAGGACACATCAAACGGAATTTCGGTGAAAAATGACCACTGTCTGCGATTAAAAGCATTTTACTGTCGCCAAGCAAGGCCGCCACAAACGCTGTGTATTTTAAAGATAAAACGGCAAATGAATAACGATATGTATGAGCATAAACGTCCTAAACATAAACAATAACAAAACAATAATACAGTTAACTCTTTGGTTCAGTGTGTAGCATCGGATTTGATCCAAAGATGTACTTGAGCATATGAAGCTGACAATAAAAAAAAATAAATTAGAAAATGAAGAAATAACTGATCGGTTACAGAAAATCCCGAGCTAATTGACAATTGTCCTGTTTTATTGTAAACTGAAGCGGACCCTTGTTTTGAATCAGTGCTACCGTTAGCCACTTGCTCTATTATTGTCTTCAAACCGGACTGTTCGGTAAAGGTTAGCATTGTCTATTTACCTTGACAAAACAAATCAGACTCTTCTAGCGTCGTTATGCACACAACACTGAACGACTCGGAGCAAATGGTACTAGGGACCCCTTTGTCCTCGCTTGCGTGAAGTGAAGTTAGCCAAGGCTACCTACAATGCTAATGCTGACACCAGACCGTCGATACTGAACAAACGATGCAGTTTGGATGGAGCTAGCTAACGATGCTAACTGATCTAAATGTGGTCCAAGTTCAGAGCCAGCGGCCGTCAAACCGACTCGCTTAAAGTCTTATGTGTATTTATAGATTCGAACAGTTATCCAACGTCACTGGCACTTACATCGGTCACGTCGTGGACATCTAAACAAAAGCTAGCAGGCTAACAACAAAGCTGTATCAAATCTAGCGGAAAGGCCTCACAGCAAAGCACAATCCCATCCCGACATTTCTCGCCGGGAAACAAGACAACAGAAAAATTGCGAAAGACATCCCTCACAAGCTTCCGTCGGCAAAACAATACACCCTGTGGATAACGACTTCATCGAAAGTCCCTTCGAAGCAACGATTTAAATTCATGACTATACGGGAGTCAAACTTGTAAAACATAAGAAAATATGTGTTTTTATTACCTGCTAACACGCTTCACTCGGCCAGCAGCAGACAAGGTGGTCACGTGACGTGCGTTGCCGCGGTGGATGCTCCGCTCTGCTCTCCGGTCACAACTTCCTAACAATAATGCCTATTTTCACACGCAATAATTATGTATACATATATTTAAAAAAAAAAAAAAAAAAAAAAAGTGAATAAATGAATATCCAAGAGTAAATACTACAGATTTTAACTGTCTGCATTTTTTTTTCGTTTGTCGTTCATTGTGAATCCTCCCTGTCTGATGTGGACAAGCACCTTAAAATATAAACTATATACATATATTTACACACACACATATAAAATTAGATAGAATATGTATTATACAAACATTTTATTGTATTATAAACATAACACAAAAAGGACAACTGTTACATCAATATACATTTTATTTTTATTATTTGCTCTTTTTAAAGATTTGATAGGTTGTTTTTCAGATGTTTATATTTTACAATATCCTCAGATTCAGTCATTTGTAAAAACATTCATGAGGTGTGTATAAAAAAACAGGGCATCACCAAGTAGACAGATCAATCCACACACTTCCTCAGACATATACATAAAAATGTATGCAATTGTCCCTATGTATTTTACACATACATATACACATTTATATATAAAATACACTTTAAAAGTGTTGGTTGTTTGTTCAATTGTTGGTTGTAATTGGGGTTTCTGTTTTTAATGTGTCGTCATGAAAACTGGAGAAAAGTTCCATGTAGAAAAGGAAAACTATGATTGCCTGTAGCAGTCTTTCACAGAAAGACTTGAGCAAGGCAAAAATGTAACTCAAGCTTACCCTGCCTCTACCAAACAAGGAAAAGAGCAGAATGACTCACTCCCTGATACAAAATGAGAAAAACGTTTTACAACTGTGACAACAAATGTATGTGCCTGCAGCATCTAACTCCAGGGTAGAGTCCGAAATACTTCTCAATAATTCTCCTTGTGTCCTTCTAGGCGGATAGTTGAGAAGATCCAAGTAAGCTACTACAGAGCTTCTCCCCAGTACTGTAGAGGAGTCCAAGGATTATGCTGAGTTCTACCCAGTAAAAAGGCTCCTCTATCTAGTAATTATCACATTTGATGATACATCACTCGCTACTAAAACTAAAAAGGTTCAATTCTCTAATAGCACCAGAGCAGTAACAGATTAGGATTTCTTTCATTACAAATGAACAAATCTACTGAAAGAACTCTGGTCAATGAGAACAGGAACAGAAGTGAAAGGGTGAAAAGACAATGAATCCTTCAAAACAAGCAGATATAAACACCCCTGAAAATTAGAGTAAGGGGGACAAAGAAGGGGGAAAATAAATACAAATAAAGCAAATCACAATATCAGCAGGGGTTTCTCTATCAAATTACACAATCAACAAATAAAATACATATTTGTCGGGATTTATTCATAGCAGAACACTGCATTAAGAAATCTCAATTTTTCCCTTTACATCATCTTAATGAGGAAAAATATGAACACAAAGTCCCATTTTGATTGAGTAGGCTGTTGTCTTCGTTTTACTTCTGACAGGTGAAGAGAGAAGTTCTTTATGGTTTGTTTCTTTTTATGATTGTGGGACAGGACAGGCTGTTCCAAAAAATGAATATTCTCTTTCCATCTGTACTCTGTTCAGTCCTCCTAAACGAATTGTCTCTTCAATCCTTTTTCCTCTCTCCCTCTCTGTTATTGCCATCCATTTCAGTATGAGAATGAAAGGGAACTTTTGGTAAATCCACAAGTATTCCACAAAGACACTCATTTATGACAGAGGAAGCAGCAGAAACAGCATCCTTACATACGAAAACAAACCAGCAAAAGACCTAATCCCTGCGGGTTGTGTGTCAGTGTTTTAAATGATGAAAACATGAGTAACTTTATTCTTACAGTTTTGGGTTTGTTTTTTTTTTTTTGTTGCTTTCTTTTCTTTTTTTAAAAACTCTTCTGAGTTTCTCAGTGGCAGACTTCGCAGCTTCTTGAAAATTATTAGTTAATAGTTCATACATTTTTTTATAAAAAAGAACACTGAGTAGTTGAGGTTGAAGGAGCATAGGAATAACTGTAGGAGAGGGAGGAGGATGGAGGGACTGGTTAAATAAAAATCTGGACGAGTATGTAGTGATAAAGCAATGGAAGGGACTGGGAGGCTAGCTCCACAGTCCTGCGTAGTTGCCGTGCAGGCCAGAACAGAGTGGTCCACCTGCTACGAACAGCTTGGTGCCGGAGTCGTCATAGCAGTGTGTGTACACTGCATTGGGAAAAGAATGAATGTCTGAGAAGTAGCTCCTCCATGTCTCGTCATGATTCTGAAAGCAAAACAACCACAGTGACTGAGATGAAAACATAAGGGTGAGGAACAAAGAAATGTTACAACTATGCAACTATTAATGCTGCTTAACTAAAACATTCATCTAATATAGACATGTACCAGCCAGCCTTTCCCTGTAGTCAGCTTGAGGATGCCATCTCCAGGGCATTTCCGATACCCTCCTGCTGGATTCAAAGGATTTTCCAGGAATCTCTGGGCCCGGATGTCGTAGAAGAGTAGGGACCCTTGGCCTGTGCCCACTGTCACAATGTGCTCATAGAAACTCACTGAACGGATCCCTGCACAGACAAGAGACAGTTTTGTGCAATTAAAAACAAAAACGCCCTTCTGAAAAGTAAAACATAAATAAATAAAAAAAATACAGAATTTGTTCTGCTGCTCCCCCCTGTGAGTGACAGGAGGAAGTTAATATATCACAGTATAGGCCTGGGACTACATGCATAATAATACTAATAATAATAATCAGAACTATAAATGCATTTTCAATGGGCTGAACACAAAGATGTACATTTTTTCTATATAAACAGATTTATTCTTCTCAAATCTTGTTCATGAATTAATTAGCATCTGAATGCTGAGATATTCCAACTACCCGTCAGGTGTGGCATACCAGGATACTGATCAAACAGGATTATTTTTGCCCACGCGTGCCTAAGGTTGGTTACAATGAAAGCCCGCTCAAAAATGTGCAGTTTTATAATACAGCACAATCCTCCAAGATTTGAGGTACAGTGGAATTGGCATGCTGATTGCAGGGATGTCCAACAGAACTGGTGCCCATGAATGTTCAGTTCTCTACCATGATTCATCTCCAAAGTCATTTTGATATGACAACCAGCCTCTCAACCACAGACCATCAGTAATCGTGCCAGCCTGAGCCTAGGATTTCCACATCAGGTATTTCCATCTGCAGAATCATCCGAGACCAGCCACTTCCACAGCTGATCAAATAATCAGTTTGGAAAACCAAAGAATCTCTGCACAGACTGTCAGAAATGATCTCAACGAAGCTTATCTGCATCGTTGTCTTCACTGGGGTCTTGACCTGACTGCAGCCAGTTCTTCTAACATCATGACATCACAGCCATTGAAGAGGAGTGGACCAACATTCCACAGGCCACAATAGACAACCTCATAAACTCTTTGTGAAAGCGACGTGTTGCACTGTGTGAAGCAAATGGTGAATTCACAAGACAAAGATTCCAGCTGGTTTTCTCACCCCACACCCCTCTGTGTATCTGACATCCAAAGTTCAACGCCTATCACTGTTCAAGACAAAACTGCACATTTTGGAGTGGGCTTCGACTGTGACCAGGCTAAGACACACTTATGCAATAAGTGTTTTTAATCAGTATCCTGATATGCCATAAACAGGTGGTTGGAATATCTCAGCATGCAGATGAGCTCTGTAACCTAGATTTAAACAAATCTGTGCTCAAAACTGGAGAGAAATAATTTGTACATCTATAATTTCAGCCTATCAAAAACTGGAGCAACAACAAATTTGTTATCTTTATTTTCTTCAGTACAGTAAATTTCTTTATTAAAGCCTGAGTTTCAAAGTAAAATTCCTCAAAATAAAGTACCTTGTCTGACCTCTGTTTAGCTTTTACCCAGACTTCATCATGTCTTTTCTTAGATAAATGTCAGACAGCAACTCTCCACATGTGAGCTTCACTTACCGCTTCCTCTCTCTCTGGAACTGACAGACTTGATGCTGTGTGTCGGCTGCCGTGGATCTAGGAATGAGACATGGGCCTGAGAACCCACAGCGTACACTGACCAGTCCTGTCCATACGCCAGACACACATTCTCTTTGCAGTGAGGCAGCTTGGTGGACAGTAGCTGGAGGGGAAATCATGAGAACCAAGTAAGGTTTTCTGTTGGCTCCACTTTGTACCATTTAAACAAAGGAGCGTGCATAGCCTAGATTAGGGACCTATTAAAATAGGCATTACAATAGATATAGTGAAGTAATTGAGAATTGCAATTCACCTTGCACAAGTTGTGCTCAGCTTTCCAGAGGTGGAAATAACCATCCAAGGACACAGCACCCAGCTCCTGAAGGACACAAACAACATGGGAACACTTAGCTTTCCACAAGTTGTCAATTTCTCTGTTTATAGACATACCAACAGCCTGAAAAAGGACTCCTAGGTTGTGCCACATTTACGATGAAAAAAAAGGAAACTCCTGTAGCTTCACCACTGTCCATATGTTTGAAAGTCAAGACACACCACAGTATATCAAACATATATAGAAAAAGTACAGAGCTGCGATCTGTCTCTCATAAACTACATATTTATGTTGTCACAAATTACTATATTCTCAACAGCCCACAAAAAACTGTTTATAAATACACTTTTATTATAATACCCAAACAACAGCTGATTATTATTCTGGTGAATCATCACTTCATTTTGTAACCATTACAGATGTGTAGCTTCATTAAATGTCACACACTTCCATGTGTGAGGTCCTGGACCTCAAGGGAAGCGAATGGACCAAATTGCCCTTTTCTCACATAGCACGTTTTCTTCAAAGTTGGTGAGCAGTGAAGTGATATTCTAACCGTTTCAGACAAAAAACCACAGGGGTCAGACTGAACCTTACTTTATGGTTATCGTTAAAGGCCAGAGCACGGACTTTACAGTTGTATGGGTTGGTGTACTCCTTGGGGATGTCCTTAAGGGCACGGTGAGAGATGTGGGCGTAGGAGGGTACTGCTTCCTCACTCTGACTGCGCTCAGCCTGGCTCATTACTTTGTCCGTCACCTCCCATAGTCCCATAGAGCCGTCTCTGGATCCTAGAAATAATACACAACGACAATAAATAAATCACTGCCTAGACCTACTATGTATCTATTCAATACAAACACAAGTGAAAAACATAGATTTACATCAGCATATGTAGAAAGTCCTTGACAAGAAGAACATGTAACTTGTTGACCTTGACAAACGGATCATGTAACTCACCAGAAACGACCATATTGTCACTGATCCATGCTATGGAAAAGATCCAGTCATTGTGACCATCCTGAAAAAGAAAAAAATGTTAGATCAGTACCACTGGTCTTACACAATCTCACAATGCCTCAGCATTAACATAGTAAACGTGCATGCTACTAACTTTTTAGTACACCTTTAAAGAGTTAAACATACAAAGTGTCAAAACACTGGTATTACCAGAAAAAGAGGTTGCTCAGTTTTTCAAGATCATTTTAATACTGGAGCAGGGAAAGCAGACAGCCAATTAACTGGCCAACCTCATCCCTACCCCTACCCCAAAAAACTAAAACATAAAACGAATGTCTGAAAGTAAAATGTATTCTGCTTTTCTTTCACATGATTATAAACCAGATTACTGTTGAAGTGATTTAACATATAAATACCTAAATAAGTAATTCTGATACAGCGAACATCAGACTTACATCTCCAACACAAACAGGATCGAGTGTGGGCAGCTGGTAAATGGCCAGGCTGTTTGGGTTGTCCCCTCCTGTGGCTAGCAGTGTTCTAGACGGGTTCAGTTCAATAGCATGAATTCCACAGCCCTGCTGATCCAGCCGAGCGCGAGAGCCTCCTGAGGGGTGGTAATGCCGCCCCGTCACAACTGCACCCACCACACCACTAACTCCACCATTGCATTCCCTGTCCTTTAACATGGGAATGCGTGTTATCTGCCCAGTCAGGACATCCGCAACAAAAAGCTGCAGATAAAAGCACAGGACAAATGGTTGGTCTAAAGGTAGACTGAAGAAAAGTCAACACCAAGAATTCATGAATGTTTAGTCCACTTTTTATGTAGGGTCTATTATATTGGACTGCAAATCAATTTTTCACACAGGGAGTCACCCTGATTATGATGCACACATTACATTTGTGATATTCTGAAACGTGCCCTCTGTTTATAACCAAATCATTTGAGTATGAACTTGGTGAATAGCTGGAAGAACTTTGATTAAAGCTGCAGGAACTGAAATCAGGGTTAAAAAAAACAAAAACCTTTACCTGTAGTGTCCAAAACAAAAGGATAAAAATAAAGATGGATGATATGAATACAGATTATCTTTATTAATACTGAGGTATAAAATCCAATGGCTAAAAATGAAAGCAGAATGAAAATCAAATATGAGCAGTGTTTCCATCAAATATAAAGCAAATTTCAAGTGAGCTTTTGAAAAGTTGCAAAAAGAAAAGGCGACTTCTGTGTGTTTCCATAAACTGGTTTGGAGATAAAAAAAAAAACTGGGCTGTATTGTGTCACCAGCAGGTGGCACTGTAGGCTATGCTGTGCCTACCTTTAATAAAGAGAGCAGAAGAAGCAGAATGTTGAGTGATTTTTTTTTCTGTCTAAAATGGTTGTGGTTTTGTCATGGATGAGGCAGCAGAATAACTGTCCTGATCAAACCAAACTATCTGTATCTAACTACCAGACATGTCTTCACAATTAATTAAAACTACCTCGTTTTCATACATGTTTTCCAGTGTACATTACAGCGTTTATGGAAACAAATCTACTGACGCCATTTCACAGTACAGTAGAAATGTGAAGCCAATTTCCCAAGGTATTGTGTTACTACAAGAGTCACTTTGATGGCATCTTTACAGTTATTCATATTTACAGCTGTCAGTGGTGTATTTCACTTCTCCTTCCTGTCTGAAAACACCTATGAGAAGCTAAATCCTCCCATCACAGGGTACATTTTCTTCATACAAAAACATATCCAAGAAGAAATATAAACGTCTAATTTCCTGTCAGACCACTTGGATTAGAATATGCTACATGGCAAAAAAACCCAAAAAAAACCCCATTTAGAGCGCTGCAGCTTTAACAATAGAAGTCCCCAGAAGGAAATGGTGGACTTTAGAACATACAGGAATGTCTACTAACCAATGAACATTGGCTCAAAATGGCAACTCACCGTGTTGCACTTGGTCCCACACACAACCTGCCGGTGGTTGAGCCACTGTGAAGCAAAAACCTTGTTGAGTCGCCCCAGAGAGAACTCCCTCTCCTTAAGGATGCCAGGAAGTCTGCCGGCTGCAAAGCCCCGGAGGCTCCGCTGGAGCCGCAACTCGTGCTGCTGCTGAGGCCTGAATTCCCGCCCCCGGAGGGCACATACCACTGAGCCCCGACTGCACCACCACTGCTGGGCATGACGTGAAGAACAAGAAACACGGTTCCGCTTGTATGGTGCCTGACACCAGCCCAACTGGGAAAAGAGAGGGAATAAAGGTCAAAGAATGAAAGCTTTATTGTGGGGGGTAAAACGCAGATCCCACTGAAGAGTTTAGTCAAATTTTATTGCTTTTACATTCAAATGTGTAGAGGTCAAATAATTAAATTCAACTTAAATTAAATTAGCTAAATTGCTTTCTGTTATCTTTTTTCTGTTTTTCTTAATACTCTGGTCTAGTCCTGATAGTCACTTAGCTCCTAGATGACTGTGGATCCTGGTGCAGAGTTAAAAACACAAATACCTTTTGAGAAAACCACAACAACAAACAAAAATAACAACACTTTTATATCTCATTGGCAAATGACTGTGCTTTGTACCTACCATCATTGTGGAAACATTGTAATTGTAAAATAATAATCACATGCACCAATTATTGTTGCTATTTAAAGTTGTTGTGTTGTGTTGCCATGTGATGTAGCCGCTTTCACTTTGTTGTGCATTCCATCTCTTTCTGTCAGCGACACTGGGCTTAAATCAAAACTACTGCCAAACCAGCAAACCAAATCATGTAATATGTATGCTTTACTGCCCAAGTAGAGAATGATGGATTATCTCTTTATTATGGGTACAAAGAATGAGTAAACTACACAAACAAGTAATAGGTTTGCATGTTGTGCGCCCCAGTTTACAGTCTTCTGCAGCAACAATGCACAGTTGCTTTTATGATTTAATTATTAAGCTCTATACAAAGCACTAAATTTAATGCAACATTTCACTAATGTGGGTTAGTATCAACAATTTTTTTTTTTTTAGTATCAACAATTTCAACAATAGAGGACATCTTTTGTCAGTCATTAGGCTCCATGACAACTCATTATTAACTACCCGATCACAGCACCAGAACAAAACTGAATACACACACACACACATTTTGAAAAAATAAACATACATACACATTTTAGATAGATAGATAGATAGATAGATAGATAGATAGATAGATAGATAGATAGATAGATAGATAGATAGATAGAT
>JAPQRP010000024.1:30903477-30918556 GCA_037367295.1 Apogon hyalosoma | reverse complement strand
TAGATAGATAGATAGATAGATAGATAGATAGATAGATAGATAGATAGATAGATAGATAGATAGATAGATAGATGTCACAAAGATGATGCTAAAATATTTTTTCTTGACATTCAACATATAAATGGTTAAAATAACCTTGTCCAGATTGAAATAATTATACATTTCTCTTTTATACTTCTAATTTATTAGCTATGTGTAGTGTGTTATCTCTTGTATTCTATTTTTATTCTTACATTCTATTTTTGTCGTTTGTCATGTTGCTGTTGCAATACAATTTCCCAGTTTGGGATCAATAAAGTGTATGTATCTATCTAAAATATCGATCTCATTTGGTGGTTGTATCAGCTGTTTTTTAATATTTTCACTTGCTATAACTCAGGAACAAATATATCGTAAAACAGGTGTGTTTTATTTATCTTTGTGATGAATGGTTTATGGCCACACATGTCGAACACATGCCTTGCCACAACTGACATGGAACACATTCCCTAAACATTCGACACTTCTGCCTTGTCAAATGACATTTTTTGCTGCAAACAGCTTGGCTTTCTGGTGGTTTAAAGCTTTGAATGTTTGGGCAAGATCTTCAAACCAGTGCTTATTAGGATCGTTATATTTGTGAATTCAAGGCTATCTCATCTTCTCGAACCATTTGATCTACGATTCTATAAAGGTTAGTTTAACGTTCCCACCAACGTTAAAATGACAATTAGCCGTCAAAGGGAAATATGTGTTCCCAGTATTGATAAGGTAAACTCCAGGTATACTGCCTGGTGACATGGTGACAAGTCACGACCCCAAATAAATAAGTAACTCCGAGTGTAATCGCGTTACCACCAGGTTAAATCAACGTGATTACAACTGAATAAGTGTCATATTAACTCAGCGTAGGCTAGCGTTAGCCTGTGTATTAATAACGGACTATCACTGGCTAACGTCAAGCTAAAATTAATTCTTTCAAATTCAGACACGGTGTATGTAAACAGAAACAGTGATTTCTTATGTTTCTTTAGCCCACACAATGCAACGAAATGCTGTGGTAAATTTGGTCAAAGGTCACCTAGGATCTGTTTATGACACAAGTAAATTATGTTAGCTAAACCTTGCTAGCCTATTGCTAGTTAGCATGCTAACATTAGTGACTAGCTGCTATGCATCAGCACCGGTTTCCGCCTACCTGTTGTTGGTCCTTGGGCTCTCCTACCTTCCTTTTCCTGCTAACTGTTTTTCTCGCCATAGTCTGACACACACAGTTCCCTCACCCACATGGAGGGTAAAAGTGACGCTGGACACTGGATCATATAATGGCGATATGCTATTTAGTTCCTTGGCCCTCGCTCGCTGGCAGCGTCCGACGACGAGGAAGGGCGATCACATACGGGAGAGGTTGGTGAGCCACTAGCTAATATAATCGCTAATCTACAATCGTTAGCACGCCTCCTAGACTCGAACATAAAACTCCACACGGGCCACACTACCTAGTCAGATTCGACACATCTAGCTCAAACCGGAGGGTTCATTCACACTCTTTTTCCTATTGAGACGCGTCAGCAACGGCGAAAGCATTGAGCAGCGCGCAGCCGCACTCAAATTAAATATCAACAAAAACAAGGTCGTACGTGAACGCGTGCGTTATGCGTGCTCGCTCACGCCAAATTGCTTGCGACCATTGATGACCGTCAGGTTGTCAGCTATTTTGACTTTTTTGTTGCTACTTCTAAACTATCGCTCACGAATATATAATATCATTATAATGATTAGAATAAAACCACAATAATCAAGCGAATATAATGATGACGAATATTGTAAAAAGAAATACTATATTATCAGCATAGCGTCGGACATTGTCGGCATGGAAATCTACAATTACAAAGTCGGCATTAATTATTTACATGGATCTTGATTTAAATCTGTTCTTGTCTGCATGTTTACTTACTGAAATAACAGTTCATATTCAGTTTTTTTTTCTGCTTACTGGACCCCACAGTTAGATGTTTCCAGTGGCCACTGACAATACCTGAACAATGAAACTGAACCTGGACAATGATCTATATGTATTGCTTCTTTGTTGTCTGCTGGACAAAGACAATTAATACTGAGTGTTTTGTTTTTTCTTTTAAAGGGCAAGAGAGTTGTACTTTCTCATCAGCTTTCATTGTCAATACATTCAATCTGTTGTGACCCTTCTTGAGAAATTGTCCATTGTCAAATTAAGTTAAAAAGGGAGCGCCACAAGTAATCACCAGGCTCACAATTAAAAGTTGTGCACATTTAATCATGTGGAACTTTCAAATCATTCAGGAGGAAATTTTGCGAATTACATGTCAGGAGCTTGGAAAACACCACTCCACTCACTCGTTTTCTGTTTAAATACCATTATGTTACGTTGGTGTTCATTAGACTCATTAGAACCCCATATTTAATTACGGAGCAGCTCCTAAACTTATAAACTTGATCCCTTAAATAATGACAACCAAATTACAGTTCATACCCACAAAACTAGAAGATCCAAACAGAAACAGGAGGAAGCCTTGATAGAGGACATCCACAACACCATAATGTAATGTTAACTTGTAGAGCTATCAAAGGAGAGGCAAGTGAATCCATACTTGAGTTAAGTATGGAGGCAATAATATCACACGTGTTTACCTGTAGGGAAACTGTGTGTCCTGCATCTTTATCACAGTAAATCAAGAAGAAAGGCAACTAAAAACAGAACTAAGTAAAACCACTCATTTGTCTACCATAATGTCAATATTTGTCATGGAGATGACAAATATAATCAGATTTTACTGTCTGATTTTGTAAAATAAATAGAAAATAAGAGTTACTGTCAGGTCACATCACACCATGCCTGACAGGAAAAGATGTTCAGGTACTGGAAGGTGGTATTTTGCATCTTAGACACATCAACTGCTGATATTTCTTATCAAATAAGTAAATTATTATGCCTGCATTAGCAAATAACTGTAAATATAATTTCCAATCTTCTCTAGCTCTAAAATAGAGAAATGTTTCAATTTTGTACTTATGGAACATGGAAAGTACTAGACCTGGCACAAGCACAATGCCAGTCCTCAGTCACATTTTTCACACTTTAAGCCCTTGATCTGTTGCCATGCCTCTCACAATCCCCATCAGTACCTCAGAGTTCAAGATTCTGGGATTTTTTTGCCACCTTGATACAACTGAGCTGGCATATGTATCATGGAGAAAGTCCATTAATCTTAATGTAAAATAAAAACAGTAATATCAAAAAAAAAAAAAAAGGAAATCCTTTTGGCATGTTGAGACTCTTTTTCACTTTCCATTTAAGACTATGAAGAGGCCAGTGAAAGATGTGCACACATTTCAAATACATGAGATAAAACTGGATATCTCAATAAACAGAACTCTGTATGATTAGATGTTGTGGCATGAAATCTAAAAACAGATGAAATAATAGTAATCACTGAAATTAAACCTTTG
Source organism: Apogon hyalosoma (assembly GCA_037367295.1). NCBI lineage: Eukaryota > Metazoa > Chordata > Actinopteri > Kurtiformes > Apogonidae > Apogon > Apogon hyalosoma. The sequence goes on along the minus strand of JAPQRP010000024.1, from coordinate 30,915,088 downwards.
CAAGTTACATCCAAATTTCCAGCAAGGCTTGAAAACCGTTCCTTGTCTCCCAATAACTACTGAGGCTCAAAATGCTAGTCAACACTCACAATTTGAAATGTCTCTATTGCACTGTGATGAGGCTGTAGAAACAACCCTCACTTACATTTTGTTTCTTTTTTTTTTAAACCACTCACTCTTTTCCAGTCTGCAAAACAGAAGTCCATGACAATTAAAAGTGTCATGTGAATGTTAACATATCTTACATTTTCATATCAAACTCTTTATTTTTACATGAAAGTGTCAGTGTAATATTTTAAATAAGTTGGTAATAATGAGTCGCGTGTGTGCCTGTGCGGTACGTGACACATCGGTGTTATACGGATGAGGAATATTTCTTTTCATTTCCTACAGAGGAAACTTCCCCATCTCTCCAGACTCCATTTGCCATTCCAGTGCAGGTCAAAGAGTATACTGTGGCACCAGTAACCCTTATGCTTGAGTTATAACTATGGATCTACTATGCAGAAAGCAAAGAAACTGAATCTCCAAAATGTCATGAAAAAGTGCCTGTATGAACAGAAAAACAAACATGACTGAAAGCATAAAGAACAGAACTAAGTGCAAGGTACCAAAGCAGAGAGGGCACTTCTTGAGTCAGTTCTCTGTCTGGTGACTGCACCTTTTTTCTCTTTTGTCTTAAAATTGTTATGTTGGTTCAGTTTTAAGGGAGCCTCCTCAAGGCCCCCAGATTCCCTCCACCATTTACTGCGTCTGCACTGAGCAGTGGAAGATGGCAGCTTAGTTGTTTGGGAGTTTCCAAAGTTCAACCTGGGAATTCTGTGATGCACTTAGAACCTGTCACCAGCTCCTCCCCATTCAATCTTTTAGCCTTGCCTACAGTCATATAAACACTTTCAGGTGGAAGCAAATCAGAATGACATCCCTCTTTTCAGCCCAGTTTTCCCATGTCTTAGAAACCCTAGCAGTACCAAGTCCAGGAACTTGACCCAATTTCTTAGGAAAAGAACACCACCATTAAACATTTTTTACACTTTGACTTGCTCCACTCTAGGCACACAGTCTTTAAGAAGTGCTGAGACACAATATGTTTTAGCAGAGAGAAATACAACTGTCTCCCAGCTGTCCCTTCTGCAGCTAAGGCGAGGGCAGGGCATGGTGTGATGGGGAAGGCAGAAGGAAAGGGACTGTGTTGGATGGTAGCTGGAGGCAAGCCCTGAACTGGGCATTGACTGGCTGTTTAGCTGGCCTCAGCTAGCTGCAGCTCGAGCCATCAGGTCCTCCAGAGCCTTGTCCTGATCGTTGTTGTGGACCAGCAGCACCTCTTTAATGGCTTCACGCTCAAATCCCATTTCACCAAACCTTGACATCAGCTCAAGAAACTGCAAGGCCTAGAGAGGATTAAAAAAAAAACAAAAACTTCAGTATATTACACAATCTAAAACTGCAACCTTATACTTGGGAAAACCCCATTCAGTGAGTACCAAACACAAATACAGTGTATCACGTTAAGGCCTAATCCTCATATACACAAATATGTATAAAACACATTTTTTATTTGTTCTAAAAAAATAATAATAACAATATTACTAATAATAATGTCTACACACATGGTTTTCAAACCTGCCAACAGAAAAATGCAACAGCAAAACTGGAGTGTTATCAATGGTATAACAACAGTAAACAATATGACAGTATCCATTCTGACACCTCTGTAAACCTGTGTAGAAAACTAAATGTATTATATAAATGATATTTTTAGACATAAATACAAGAGAAATAAAAAAGGACACAAACTTCATTTTAGAAAATGCCCATGTATGTATAGACTACAACTTTGTTTTTACTTATAATCTTAAGTTCAAATGTGTACAAACCTTTTCTTCTGAGCACTGGTACATTTCTAAACATTCCTCAACTGCACTTGCATCAAAGCCCCGCTCACACAAACGTCCATGAACAAACAGATAGTCCAGTACCTTAAAATAAACAACAAGGATATTGTAACAACAAATGGACATCACAAGCTTATATCATGAATGTATCAAATACAATGTTTTTTCAGAAATAGTTAAAAGGTCACACTATGAGCAGAAATTAGCCTGTCTTCAAATATTCATGTATTGCTCTCTTAATGATGCATGTTCATGTCCTTAGTTACTGATGTGCAACTGTATCGGCATCATTTGACACCAGCCTGTGAAAATTCTATTTAGTATAACAGTATCTGAAAACAAGCTGTTGTCATTTTTCCACACGTCACAGTAATCATATGGCTATGGTTGAACAGTCCACGTTTTCAAAGTTATCTGTCCTCAGTAAAGCTCTGTCTAAGCATGTGAATTTGTAAAGACTGTGATGAAACACCTTTAGTTTAATTGTACTGATACTTACAAATGTTCAACATTTATGGTTCACCACACACACTTCACTAGCATGTAAACACATCACTTTCCACCTATACCACCATGACAGTGGGTTTAAGTGAGTGGAATAACAGGGAGACCCACCTGCTCCACGTTCTGCCCTTGTCTTTGCATGGCTCGTAGAACACCCTCATAAGAATAGCCCATGCTCACAAGTGTTTCTACACACTGGCGCTCACTGGGGGTCATGCTGAGCAGGGCTCCACCACAGGGTAAGCCAGCAGGTCCTGATCCCGGATTTGCCTGATGTGGAAAAAATGTAAATGAGGATTTTTTTATTACTTCTTTATTTATTTTTATCACCTTATCCTATACAAAGTACAATTACTGACGTACACACTATGCTCACCGGTTTTGGTGCACCACTCTTGTTATAGCTGGTTGGCTCAGGGGCAACAATGACTTGAGTTTTGGGTATAGTGGGTGGGCTTCCATTGGGTAGATTCTGTCGGGCAGAAGGAATGGGTACAGGGAGAGGACTGTACGTCACTGGGTCAGGGTCACCAGAGTCAGAGAGTTTGGGAAAAGTGAGAGAACGGATGTTACAGGGCCGATCGTCTGTACCAAAGCCTGCTCTCCCAGGACTCCCAACTCTGTCCATGTCCAGCAAGGCAACCAACCCATTGGGTTTGTGGGTAAAGCCAGGTTTGGTAGAGAGGCTGGTGTTGTTGGTGCTTGGAGGAGATGGGCTGCTTCCACGGGAAGCTGACCCTAACTGGGAGACCTCTGGTGGTGATACAGAAGGAGGTGGCTGAGGTTGTGGCTGGCTCTGGAGGATGCTTCGGAGCTCCTCTTTATCGTCCAGAGTTTTAAGCTCCAGTTTGTCAAAGGGGTCCTCCTCCCGTTCAAAGTCAGCTAAGTTGAGGCTATGCAACTGAGGCGTGGTAGGCTGAGTTTTCCTGGGGCCCAGGCTTGGGGCAGGCAGTGGAGTAAGGATGGCATTGTGGCTCAGTCCCGCCAGGACTGGGTTTAATGCTGGTGGTGGAGGGTCCTGGTCTTCTGCAGCAGGCCCAGGCTTTTTCACCCCACCACCATTAATGTCCTCGGCCTGAGCCAAACACTCCTTGCTCTCTGCCTCCTGTTGGGCCGCCGCTGCCTCCTCTGCCCTGGCCTCTGCTGCTCTGGCCTCAGCCAGTTCAACCCCCCAGCGTACACTACGCCTCTCCAGTGAGAAGTCATACTGAGCATGTCAGAATAATATAAAGAAGAAAGGAAACACAAAATGGACATGAATCTTAGAATCAAGTGATATTAAAACTCCTGACTAAAAACAAAAATACCTAAAAATGTCATTGTACTTATTAGTCTTTTCACACAACCTATTTCTCAGACATGCCCAACACCTAAAGCAAGAGTCAGCAATATAACTATCTAGTAATGAGTTACCGCTATTACATCCTACTGTAAAGATTCTGCTCAGGTCTTTAAGTGCAGCATGCCAGTGCAAAATCAACATTGTCCCTACAACTGACTAACCTGTGTGTCCACCAGCAAGGAGCTGCAGTCTGGCAGGCAGAAGCCCACAGGGAGTCCAACTTTGGCTGGGCAACGGAACTTGTCATTAATCTTGAAGGGAACATCATCAAGGTAACTGATGGGTCCTACACAGGAGGAAAAAATACAAACATAACCAATTTAGACTTAGTAGAAAAGTCACTGAAAACACAGACACCAGTAAAAAAAACATATCTACACTTAAGGGACAGCACAGGGGCCCTTACCATTGTTGTATGCATCTGATCCAGGCTTCCTCGCAGCCATTTAGAGACTCTGAAAACAGACATTTAAGAAGACAAGAGATCTTTACCACAAAGTTTGTTTTTAATTAAATGAATTTGATGCAACAGCATGTGAGAAGACCAGACCCCCATACCACTATATAACAGCATTGTTATGAAAAACAGTGCTCTTCATTAATGTCTGTATATCCGTTTCCAGCTGCCTCAAAGCATGATAATTTGTTTAACACGCTTGTGATATTTACAAACCATCCCCTGTTCTTTATTGTCTCACTGGCTTTGTACATTCCAATGTTCACATCTTAAGTCACATAATCTTGTTATTTAGCTATGCCTGACATTATCAACAGAGTAGCCATTGTTGTGATGGAGCAGCTCTTTCATCAGTAGAAAAAGTGATTTATGAGCTCTAAAGAGCATGAATTTATGAGCATTATTTTAAATTACTAGTATATTGACATGGAATATGATCAACAGACTTGTATTGAGTACCCTCTGACTGCACCTATCAACACCAAGTCTAAAGTTATGTACATGTGAATTAATTAAAATCCATCATGAAGACCTCTATTATCTCTAATTTTAATTTCTAACACAATAGTCCCCTGGACAATCATGTGTCCAGTAGTGTCACATGACCAGGCTGAAGCCGAAGACCAAAAAACAACATCCTGGAAGATCCCTTTGGTGTTTGCTTTGAGTCTTAACTGAATTTATTAAGGTAGTCAGCCAATAATGACTTACTTTAAGTACACCCAACACTTTACTTCAAGTTGATGTTTTACTGAATATTTTATCGTGTTATTATTTAGACTTAAGTCCAGTATAAATAACTAATATACAGTCCAGTCTTGGCCTCCATGAAGACATAGAGCAAAAAGCAGAGGCAAGTTAGTTAGCTAACTTAAGGACTGACGTTTCCGAAAGTGTTTTTAACTACACTAACGAAACCGATAGGGACACTAATACCTAGGGTTCGTCATATTTTCAGGAAAGTTGATGTTAACGAGCAAACTTCAAGGCCATAGCTATAACATAAAGATCGCAACATCACACCCGATGTCTTCATTGTCTTTTTACAATAATTACGATAGCGTTAATTAGCAAGAAGCTAAGCTATGACTAGCTTCCGTTACTCTTACTTTGATGCGTTCACGGCAAACATCTAGATTTCCTAAAGAAGTTAAGCTCAGTTATTAAACGCTAGTGTAATTTTAAGAGCAAAGACATGAATTAACCGATAATGACTGAGCCGCTGGTTGATGTTTGGTGGTAAAAAGCTACCGTTCGTGCTAATAGGCTAAGCCTCGCCAATGGCCTGGCTGTAATGTTATGTGGCTGTGCTGACACCGCCCCTGAAACAAAACTGACCTCATATATCAACACAGACCTCTCCTACCTGATTCTGCTCCGTCCTGTTCGTTCAAAATCCAAACGACGCGTAGTCGAGGTGGCACTTCAATTTAAACTGTTTTATGAATCAGTTTTATTTATACTGAAGCCTCTTTCCTGCTTCATCGTGGGTCGCCATCTTGGTTTGCCAAGCTCCTTTCCACTGGTTCCTGTCTGACGTTACTCATCTGCGTGACGTCAAAATATAATAAGTCCATCCAGCTGTTGAGCATATCTAATGCAAAAAAAAAATAAATAAATAAATTATATGTATATAACTGTGATTAACGCGCCTTGCACCAAATGCTGCTTATTACAGAACTAAATATTTTTGATCTTTTTTTTCCAGTATCTGCCTTATGAAAATACTCAATGTCCACGTAAACCAGTGTTTGACTGCATTTTAAGTAGCCTGTGTAAATTAAAGCACATATGACCGTCTCCATGTGGCGTCATTGCATGTGTTCTGCTAATAAAAGATTCATTTATCACACATTTCCAATAGAAATTATAAGTCATAGTATCACTTAGAAGAATGCTTCAGGAAAACAACTTCATTTGATTAACTCAGACTGCAGAGGCCACTCACTAGATCCACCTGAAAATTTACTTTCTGCACATAACGACATTCCCCCCCTTTCCAATCCCAATTTAATAATAATTAGTACCTCTCTCCAAAGCTATTGTGGACAGGCCGACATGGGTTTTGTTCACAGAAGAATGTTGAACACATTTCAATCAGTCCTCTAATATGGCTCGCTCATACACAGTGTTCTGCTTGGAAAAAAGTATGGTTCATTACTCACTAACATCATAGGTATTTGTTCTCTGTAGATAGACGTGCCTTGTAGCCATCACTCTGGGGCTCGTGACATGGATATAAACCACAAAACACTGGGATTTCTTGAAAGTTTCAGATATTTTTTTTTTTATTGTAATGGAAATATTGTAGTTATAACTCAAAAACGCACCTTTAAAATTAATTTGAAAGTATTGTAATATAGTAGTGACTTATTTTTTTCCAGGATCGAGTGCGCGCACGTCACGTCAGATCTGTGCGTACCTTACGTTTTGCAGACACGCGCAATGATAGCCGGAAGCATCGATGGGAGGAAAATAAAAATCGATTAATACACTGTAATTCGCGATTGTAAACCTCTCACTTACTGTCATTTTAGCGACCGTAGGCTCGAATTTATCATCCGTTTACAGTGCCACTGTGCCGGAGGGAGCGGTAGAGGGCAGACAAGCTGCTCCATTTGAGCGAAGTTGCTCGGTAGGGGTTTAGCTGACGTGTGGAGAAGTTGAGACAGCCAGAGAGCAGATAAACAAACATAAACAAGCAGGGATCAGCTGAGCGTCTATCCGAACCGAACCAGCAGCACGGAGAGATGTCAGGGAGAGCCACTTTGCTCTTTCGAGCCCAAGAATGATCCGCAGGAGACCGTGATTTACACTGATATTAGCTCCATGTCAACTGTCAACACTGGCACACAAAGAATTTCGGAAACACAACACGAGGACCAGCCATAGGCTTTAGCAGAAAATCCACTGCTCCTGTCACTGTCTCTTTGTCAAGACATAACCAAGCTAGCATGGACAACCTATGAGTTTATCCTCCAGTTTTCAGCTGTAACGAAACGAGTACATATTACAGTGCAAGGAGACAGAGGTAAACACTTTTCATTAACTTTGCTTTTTCCCCATAAAGGGCCTGCGAAGTAACCACTGACTTAAGCTAGCTTGGCAGGCCACATATCCTGTTTGTGTTTTATCATTTTAATGTTGCCTTAGTTTAGCACCAGGGCTAATATCTATTCAGGTTTGTTGTTTATCTTGTCCTGGCGTGTTCTAGAATTACTAATGTGAATGCAAACAAAGCTAACATACTGTAGGTGCTTACTGCAGAGGTAGTATTATAAAATAAATTGTCAGAATTGTTAGAATACCATGAAATGCATATTGAGTCCTGACAATCTCATTAAAGCCTATATTTGGTGTTTCCTCTCTACAACGTCCACCTACCTTTGACTGACCTACGGTGTCAAAAGTAGGTTTAACATGGCCCACCAGGCAACCCCTAGTTCCCAGAAGGCCCTGATGATGGAGCTGAAGTCCCTGCAGGAGCAGCCAGTGGAGGGTTTTCGCATCACTCTGGTGGAGGAGTCTGACCTCTACAACTGGGAAGTGGCCATCTTCGGGCCCCCAAACACACTGTATGAGGGGGGCTACTTTAAGGTAGGACAAAAGTCAAAATACATTCCCGGCTGAGTCAAGAATACTAGGCTACCATTTGGTAATGTGACACATAAACGTTCTTAGATTAAGTTTTCACATTATATGTACCTGTACATTTGTAAGATAATTATGTTTCACTGTCAAAGTCTTCCTGAATAGTGTATGGGAGATTGCTGCAACTTTGGAACCATGTAGGTCTGTGTTTTTATGTTTCAGTTTGAGCTCAAAACAAGTTTTACTAGAAATGCTGTTGCACTCTCTAAAATTACAATTCAGCAATGACCTCTGCCCCCCCTACTTACTCATCCCTACCTGCTAATCTCTGCTGGTCACAGTTTTTAGTAATCTCAAAGTGCATTCCAGGAGCCAGTATCATTTTTAAATATTCAGTATATCTTTTTTGTCCCTCCTTTCTCCTTGTCCAGCCTTCTCCCCCTGTACTCTATGATGGTTGTGCTTCAGAAGGTTATTTTTAGCCATGAGACCGATATAAATGGCACCTCAGCATGGAGGAAGAGTAAGAGAGAAGGACATGATGAAACTCATCTTCCCTTTTTCATGTTACATATTCAGTGAGACTTGTGGAGAATGCAGTACCGTGAGTGTCTGCATTCAAGTTGGGGCTTTGCAGTTGAAGTCAGGAATGCTGAAATAATACAGCACAGTTATTGCCTTGCTCTTCTCCAGTATATTGATTACATTATGCTCACCAGTGACATCTGTTTTCTATAATCCAGTAAAGTCTAATCAGTTTTATTTATTTATTTCAAAAGTTCATTTCAAACTCAACGTCACTTGAGATACTTAAGTATTAAGGAAAACAAATACTTTAAAAAGACTGAATATCTTTGACAGAGACATATAACATAAAAGGCTCCAGATTATCACCAGATTAAACATGACATTCCATTCCTTCTGTGAACCTGTAGCACTTAGTTTAAGCCACTTTGACACTATGGCACATTGTTAAATATAACCTGACATGACCTGTTGGGTGTTTAGGAATTTTTACACTATTCTAGCACTGGGCCAATTTATCTCCATTTAGACTAAATATGGTTTGTAGGAGGAAGATTGTGCTTTTTTTTGTTGTTTTTTTTGTTTAGAAAATAACATTTATCCTCCTGAATCCTATGGTGCAGTGTGTTATAATGTTAAAATTATTACTGTAGGTGTTCTGGGGCATATCTGTATATTTTGAAGTATTCATGTTCACATCAAGAAACTGAACATATAATTAAGCAGCCAACTACCAGTACTTAATACTTGTATGGGAGGTGATGTGTCATGATACACTGTTGCCCATAAAGTTGGAATAATTTTCTTTTCAGACACATTCCTCTTTGTACGCATCAGTAATTGCCTTTGACCAGGTGCAATGATTACATATTGAGTCCTAGTTACATTTTATCTATCAAGAATAAATCACATTGTCATAGTCATTTCATGAGAAGAGGTAAAAATATATAATTCCAACTTTATGAGCAACAGTGTATCTGAGTGGTTCATGCCCTGGGGCTCCAGAGGTGTTGTGACTAGTTGTGGATTAATGATAGTCCTTTCTGAGTGGGACTAATTCAGTACAAGTCTACTTAAGCAGATTCTGTAATAGTGCAATAATGTAAAAAGGTCTACATGGACCCTTAAGTGAATATGTAGCTGAATATTGAGTTGATACTATTGATAATAAGGTATCATCTGATTGAAAGTGTGACTGTCGTGGCTTAATATGTGCTAGATTATTCTACTGGGAAAAGAAAGTGTACAGGAAGCCACATTGTTGTTATATATTCATCAGGCTTTGCATGTAAGTAAAAAGTAGGTTTATTTTTACTCAAAATTACAGTTTGATGAAGTGAATAAATTCAGAAATAAAAAGCATTTCACGGCTTAAACAACTTACCCTTTCTGCAGTTTGAGTCTCACCTGCAAAATATTGAAAAATATCATCAAGAATAACATTTATTTGTTTCTGTGGATATGAAAAATACTGTGTATCAGACCACATCCTGCACACTCACGTGCAGCCTAGGCCTGTCCTAGGACATCATCTCACATTTCTCTGGGGCCTCACCAGCCACAAATAGGAGCCCACAGGCTCGAAGGCCTAACACTTAACATCACATAGTATATGCTCAACTTCCTGTATGTAAAAGTCAACCTCTTTATCTTATCCCAGGCTCACATCAAGTTTCCTGTTGACTACCCATACTCCCCACCAACCTTCCGGTTCCTCACCAAAATGTGGCACCCCAATATCTATGAGGTAAGGGGTTTCTGTGTTCGTCATTAAATGAGTACTGCACTGTTAACATGTTTTAGAGTTGTTCATGACAGCTGTTAAATGGTCATTTATTTTGTTTTATATAGGTACCTCTTAATGTGGAAACTGTTTTGAAAATCCTTCTGCATCTAAACATATGTAGTGTATATAATACTCACAGTTTATATGATTATGAGCGGTGGTCTGTCCCTTCAGAACGGAGATGTATGCATCTCCATCCTGCACCCTCCTGTCGATGACCCTCAAAGCGGGGAGCTGCCATCTGAAAGGTGGAACCCCACCCAGAATGTCAGGTAATTGATAACACACAATTTGTTTTGCCTCTTGTAGCATGGTTTTATTCCATCCTACATCAGTCACATTGTCAGAGTCACTGTATAGACTTACAGTTATAGAGAATGTGATGGATGGGCCCAGATAATGATTGTTTATTGAAAGGATAAAGAGATTTTAAAAAGCTTAGTGGAGAAGAGCCCATCTGAAAGTGTAAAAATATAAATAAATGAGGAATAATCAAAATTCTACAAACTGAAAATAAAGAATGCACAGCTGTTCTGTAAAAGCAGCAGACTACTGCAAGGAAGCTTTCAGAAATTCTTATCTATTTAGCTTCTCAGCAAAATATGTTTCCTGCACAACTAGAGGAAAAGTGCTGAGTTTGTATTCAAAAACCTGAGTAGATGGGTGTAGCATGTAACTGAGTTGCAAAGGAGAAGGAGGTTAGATGCCGTCTCTGTCTGGGTGTCAAACTACCTGCATGTGGCTCTTGTTTCATTGTTTGTGTTGTTGTTTTTTTCCCTGATCAGAACAATCCTTCTTAGTGTGATCTCTCTGCTCAATGAACCCAACACCTTCTCCCCCGCCAACGTGGACGCCTCTGTCATGTTTCGCAAATGGAGAGACAGTAAGGGCAAGGACAAGGAGTATGCAGAGATCATCAGGTAATACTAGTGTATTAGCATTTTATCTGCACAAAGACTAATGCACACTGTGTTTACAATGTACTCTATCTCTCCCAAGCAATCATTGCACTTTGAAATAATCGTAAACATTTCTGTCGGCTGTCTTTTATTGTCTTCAGGAAACAGGTGATGTCAACAGCAGCAGAAGCTGAGCGTGACGGCGTCAAGGTGCCCACCACATTGGCAGAGTACTGTGTCCAGACTAGGGTTCCCTCCCAGGACAGCAGTTCAGACCTTCTCTACGATGACCTCTATGATGATGACATGGAGGAGGAGGACGAAGACGAAGATGAGAGTGAGATGGAGTCCGTAGGTGAAGCTGGAGGTATCAGCGCCGCTGAGGATGATGGGACATCCACCAGACATTATGACAACCAGGACGACTCAGGCAATGAAGACTCGTGATGACCTGGATGCTAACTCCTCCCTGCCAACTCCCCACCCTCTTTCTTTTATGTGTTACGTTACAATTTTCAATGTGCGTGTGTGTGTGTGCGTGCATACATATATCTATATCTCTCTCTATTTATAGATATATATCTATATATATATGTGTGTGTGTGTGTGTGT
>JAPQRP010000024.1:30866159-30890073 GCA_037367295.1 Apogon hyalosoma | reverse complement strand
CCTTGTTGAACTAAAAGAAACTAAACAAACAACACTTTATCCTAATGCTTTAATATTTGAATTCAAATAATATTTCAGGTATTTTCGTAATATTGATGTCCATAAAACCTCAGATTAAAGCTGAGGGTTATTATATCCAAAACAGAGGAAACTGAAGAGAAAGTGACTTTTTTAGTGAAATATATCATTAACTGAACATAAACTAAGTGTCTCCATCCAATGTCATTGATCCAATTCTGTGGGTTTTATTGGTGAATCAATGTTGTAGAAGATGATGGTGTTTCCACGTTCAGTGCGGAACCTCTGAACGTCCAAATGGGTCATATCTGATGACCATGAAAAGATGACAAATGGTATTTTACACCAATTATTTACATATATTGATAGGATTAGTGGACTAGAAGTTATTGAACATCTCAGATCAGTCGATGATTTTGGTCACCACTGGCTGTTTGGGTCTTTACTGGTTAAGAAAAGTTAAAAGTAGAGGAAAAAACGAATTTGAGAACTACCAGAAAAATAGCACTGGGTCTTTACGGGTTAAAGCTGCTGCAGCTCAGTGACAAGAGTGGGCAGAGATGTCCTTGCTTGGATTTTTTGACTTTCCGGTTAAATGTTCTAGAGGTGTTTTGGACTTAATGTAAGCTGACAAGTGTGATGGGAGGTGCCAACGCAATAATCCCAGTGACAAATCCAAAAGCCACTCTTTCATGTGTGGTTAAGGTTTCAGTGGGATTTTTTACCCTGATATACAGTGTAGCTGCAGGTCCTGCACAAATGGCAACGATTGCAGATTCATCTACGTGAGACCTAGCAATAAAAATGAATGTGTTCTTTTACAATGAATACTTCATTATGACATTGCTGTGTTCCCTGTAAACAGCTTTTCACAGAGCCATGGAGGAGACGGAACAGCCTGCAGGTGGACGTTATTTTGTGGGCAGAAAGGATGAGCTGATTGAAGCTAAGCGCTCTTTCAGAACACTCGAGGGCCGAGATATACTCATCATCTACCATCAGGGGGTCTTTCATGCTATTGACTCTTATTGTTATCGTGAGTACAGCTCTAACACAGACAAGCTAATAATCAAGAAAAACTGTGACCACAATGCTTTAATCATACTGCAAGTCTGACCGCTATTACAGGCCATTCTTACACTTCCAAACTATTTATTCCCAGGAGTGTTGATTAGAAATGCCTCCTGTCAGTGACCCATATCGAATATAAGATGCTGTTGATTGAAATCTTGTCATGGGGCATTTAACACCGGGACACCTTACTTTATTATAGAACATTTTAGCACATAACACATCTAAAGCGTGTCCAGTCAGCAAAAGGTTAGTGTGAGGTATTTGCTTATTCTGCAATACTCTGATGTTAGATCCTTTCAACAGATGCCGGGGGAATGCTGGTGAATGGAGACATTGAGGTGAGGTTTACATTTAAGTAAAGAGATTAGACTTTGTGTTTTTGTGTGAGCCAGAGGACAGCAGACAAAGTGGCATTTAAGTCACAGGACAAAAGAGTAACAGAACAACTGCTCACATTGTAATTGTTATGTCACAGGTTATTTGAAATCCGTAAATGTGACTACAGGCTAAGGAATAATGGGATATTCTAATTAAAATATCAAACCTGCATAATGTTATGTAAATGTGGTAAAGGGCCTCAGTGCCCTACAACAAATCCATATTGTGTTGTTTACCTGTTTTCGCACACACACACATGCAGGAACTTGGTGGCAAGCTGTGCATAATTTGTCCGAACCACAAGTACAAGATCTCTTTAGCCGAAGGGGAGGGCTTGTACAAGGCTGTCGACCCCAGGGAAGAGCAGCGTGTGCCCAGATGGTACTCGAAGGGTGTGAAGCAGCGAGTCCACACGGTCACCGAGACCGACGGGGATGTCTATCTTCAGCTTTCTGAGGAGAGGGGCTGGATCGAGTCAGACTACTACCAGGGAGAACAGGGCAAGGTGAACCGAGCCAAAGCTGAGGAAGCAGAGAAAAAAGCCCAGGAGAAAAAAGCAGCGGAGAAAAAAGCAGCGGAGAAAAAAGCAGCGGAGAAAAAAGCATCTTGACTGTAACACAGAATCACCTGGATGAGGATCACATCTCCGCTTGTCTCTTCTGATCTCCTCAAAAGAACTGCACATTGACTCCATAAAGAGGATTTTCAGATTCGGACCTGTAGCTCTGTCTCCGCTGAAATGATGAGTTTTAGATATTTAAACATACTTATTTGTGTGTTGTTAATGCTCTATCTGACAAATTGTTTGAAGTCAAAAAACTGGTCACGCATTACACATTAAATAAACATTATTACAGACACATTTAGATTTTTGGCTCTTTATTTGTCCTCTAACTGTGAAATGGCACAGTGTTCCTAAATGTGTGCTCACACTAGTGTATCCACATGCATTCCAATCTTCCTCATGTATTATGCATACAGCGAATGAATCAATGAGATAAAAAGGCTTATACTGATCAATCGTGTCCCACAGTGGAAAGTAAGTTATGTCAAATGTAAAGTTTACAAAAGTGGCTACTTTAATACCTACATTTGTTTATTCTGTTAACCCATAAGGACCCAGTGTGACTTTTATAGCAGTTCCCAAATGAATTTTCCTCTCTATTTCACCTTTCCTAAGTGATTTCTCAACATGCATCATCATATTATCCTCTGTATTTTGCATTTTTCTGGTGAAATCATTGACTTTCTTATGTTTAATTGACTGATCATGTAGATGTTCATAAAAGCTCTGAGTAAAGTCAAAGGTTATTGAATCAAAACAGAAAAAAACTGAAGAAAAAGTAACTTCTTCAGTAAAATCTGTCATTAACTGAGCATAAAACAAGTGTGTTCATCCACCGTCACTGATCCAACTCCATGGGTTTTACTGGTGAATCAATGTTGTAGAAGATGACGGTGTTTCCATGGTAAATACGGAGCTTCTGAAAGTTCAAATGGGTCATATCTGATGACCATGAAAAGATGAAAAACTGTATTTACACCAGTTATTGACATGGATTGATAGGATTAGGGGATCAACAGTTTAGATTAGTAAATGCTTTTGGTCCACGGTGGATATTTGGGTCTTTATGGGTTAAAATAAGATGACAAAGAACAAACTCCAGGTCAGACTGCACAGATTCTAGCATTTGTAGATTTTGTCTTGTCATGTTTGTTATGGCATTCTTGCCCTCAGAGTATCTCCACAGGTGTGATGACAGTGGCCACAGAGAAGTTGTGTCACTGCTTTTAACAGATAATAATAATAATAATAATAATAATAATAATAATAAATGCCCCTAAACTGAGTTATCATAGTGGTCGTTCTGCTTCTTTTCTCACTTGTATCCAACATGTCATTCCTTTTGATACAAACGATTATGACAACCTGTCACATTCCAATTATTTTTCTTTTTCCATATCCACAGTGCAACCTATAAGAATCACAAGCACTGCAAATGCCATCGAACACAAATGCTTTGGGGTATATGATGTTCACTGTGCATGAATGATGCTGGTTGCAGTAGCTGGCCAACAGCAAACTCCCCACGGTGGCTAAAGGCATTGGTCTATGTGACGCTTCAAATACAATCAAGAGAAGCACTGAGCCCTGGGACGAATAGAAGCCGAGCACTTATGCAAACGTATCACGCATTAAATATTAAAATATGATTATGTAGTCAAATTAGAATCTTGATACAAGACAGAAACCATTATGTGCAGTTGGTTGTTTGCAATAGGTCAAGTGAAGGGCTGTTTGTCAAGATAAAGAGCAGGGCAGCCTGTCTGTGGAAGCTGCTTAGCAGGCTCGGTGCATCTTGTAGCTGTAGGAGAGTAGCCTACTTCACACTGCATGTAAGCAGCATGGATTTACACTGTTGCAGGGCGTTCAAATCCGGGAACTAAATATTCGCTGTTGATTTTATGTCTTGCATTATTTATCTTAGTTGTAAATGACCTCAGAGCCTGTATAACTGAAACTACTCTTCCTCTCAAAGCCCTGGGAAGCTCAGGAGTTTGTCCAAAAGGGACTGGGTCATTAAAACACTGTCCCACAACACAAGCCCACCAATCAAACACAATCAGTTATTCTATATTTCCTACAGCAGATAGTCTCCTAACACTTGCTCAATGTGACTGTCACGATTCTTCTCGTAATCTCTTTCATTAGTATTAGGAGCCATGCTGGTGTCTCCTGGCAATTGACAGGATCCTTTTGTGTCCTCTAAAGTGTCCAACGCTAAGACTCAGCATCCTTTCTTTTTTCTTTTTTTTTTTTTTTTTTTTTTGTGAGTCACGGAAGTTATTGGCATATGCCCTTTAGGCCTATTATATTCAGGACAACACTCATTTCTTGAAGGGTTTGAAGATGAAACGATGGAAACGTGAACAACTAGTGTGTCTGTGTCATGTGCGTCTGTGCGCGCTGCTGTCTGCGTGCGTGTTGCTGAGTCAGGCGCGACCTCCCTCTCTCTCTCTCTCTCTCTCTCTCCCTCTCTCTCTCTCTCTCTCCAGTTGTTTTCTGCCGGTGACACTTTGTTTTATTCACCGACGTCATTCAACCAGTCTGGACACGGAGGCGCGGGGCTGCCCCTCTTCTTCGTTAATTGTGTTTCCTTACCGACTGTCCGGTTCTTGGTCTTTAGCGCATCGGCTGCCCATGGGCGCTGCTGTTTACGCACTCGCTCTGTCCGGTGCGCCTCTGCGGTCGGTCGGGACGGTTTCGGGCTTTGGCTTTTATGAATGAATAACGAGACGGGTGCGAATGCGAGTGACTGCTAAACTTCTCGGCGGTCGGGCTCTCGGGGGGGGCTGGATACAGATGAGAGGGATTAACAACGGAGCGGAGCCGCGGCTCATTGCGGAAAAGCCGAGTCTGACTGCAGACTGGCGCGGAAACGCACCGTGAGGGAAACGGGCTCCATAGCGTCGAGCAGCGGAACGAGACCACGGTGACCACGATGTAAGTTACTGAGAAGCTGCATGCAACTCCTGCTGAGATGTGAGGAGTCATGTTGTGTCATGTTTCCAGTGTGGCTGCATGCTTTCTTTTGCATCAACATACATATTGTTGCTTGGTAGAAATAAAAAGATGAACCTCTCTCATTTTTTTTTTTTTTTGTATTTATTTTTTTTTTAACCGAGCCATAATGGCCACAAAGGTGCAATAATAAAAAAAAAAATCCCTGTGAAGCTTCTTCTCTGTCATTTTCTGTGACATAATACTGATGCACTGTCTCCGTGATAGACATGAATAATAAGGACCAAGGGAGAGGGGGCTTTCTATTCCCTCTCAGTCTCTGGACTCATCACCTGCCTCCTGTGTTGCCTCTGCTGCTGCTGCTGCTGCTGCTGCTGATGATGATGATGATGATGATGCTCACATTCACTTTCAACCACGACTTTTCTGGCTCCTGCAGGTCCATCCACATCGTGGCTCTGGGCAGTGAGTGTCCCGGTGGAGTTGGGGTCGGGGAGGAGATCATGGGCCAGGGCCAGCTGCAGGGAGGCCTGCTGTGGAGCTACCTGGGTCATGGAGCCCTGGTAGGACCCTGCGACCTGGAGAGCAGTCTGCATAACCCAGCCTTTATGGAGTACACCTCACGTGTGTTTGGGGATGTCACCGTAGTGGTCCGGGATTGTCCCAGCTGGGTAAGTCACTGATGCTTATGTGTGTGCAGAGAGAAACATTTTGCAAGATTGCACACGTTTTCTTGCTTTGATCATGTGTGTATTTTCCTCATATGTAAATATATACACACATCATCATCATATGAATCAGTTCACAGGGTGCAGCTTTGTGTCTTTTTCTTCACTAAAATCAAATTGGCTTTGCAGTGGGTAAAAATCTAGATGACAAAACATGTCATGGATTAATGTGGTGTAATTTAGCCAGATCACTGTGCAGGCCTGTGTATCACTGAGAGGCTGTTTTGCTTTATTTCTGTCTCTGGTTTTCACAAGACATGCAACGTTACAAATTTCAAGGCCATTTGACTTCTAGCGCTGATTCCAGAGAATGTCTCTATTCTTAGGCGGACGCTATTTTAACATGCACACTGCTGAAAAAAAAGAAAAGAAAAGAAAAACGATGAAAGGACTTTTGTTCTTAATAGCACATGAATCTGAAATAAGCACTGTTATGATTTTGTAGCAGCACTGTATGTGTCCTATTATCGTGCTGTCTAATGTCTCTGTCAGGGGTGGTGCTGCAGAAGGTTTGTCAGTCTAATTCTATACCTCTTTGTCCCTTTTTATTCAAATTGCTTTGAGCTTTTATGAAATGTTTTTCCTGCCTAATGAGTTGAATCAGGTTTGGAGCAGCTAACCTCATAAAGGTCCTTGGGGGTAAAGTCCCAAGAGCTGCAGTGAGGTATTTATACTTAGAGAGGCATAGAGGGGAAGGGTTGGAGATTGTCTGAGGTAAGACTCATGTAACAGGTTGGTTGTTTTGCATTTTCTCCTGTGTACTGTGTCATAGCTTTTTAATATTTTTTGTCTTTTGTCCCTTTCCGTCTTCTCCAGGACTTGTTGGACAGCGACTGGGCCAGCGTTCGGAAAGTTCTTGAGCAGGCGGACATCCTGGTCATTAAATATTCAGTCACTGACAAACTGGCTTTCCAGCAGGTCAGGAATGGTTATGCCCCAAGACTCCGCCCCCTCCTGAGGCACTGGGGTGTGCCTGTCATCCTGGTTGCTGTTGGAGCACGGCTAAACGGTGAGGACGCCTTTGTTCTGATTTTGCCTGTGTTTTTGTTAGAGACAGAGTGAGTTAAGCTTTGCCAACAAAGCCTTGACAACTGATGGTTCCTCTAACAGTTTGTCATTGTTGTGTGAACAATGGAACTGGAGAGGAAGTAAAGCAAAACACCTATATCTGTCTGTGGTTTTGTCATCATACTTGGTATCCAAGTAATGTAGGGTTAATGTAGTTGTGATTATAATGTCAGTAAAGTCCAATATTGTGACCTTCTGTGCCAGCATGATCACTGTCTCGGCCTTGTGTCCTCTGGCGTGTCCTCCCAGCAATGAGGAGGATGCTCACCGTTAAATCTGCTCTTGGCTGCCTTCAGGCTAACAGTTCACATGCTCCCCTGTAGGAAATACACCAAAGCACGCCATTAAGTTATATTTTTTGGCTATTAAAAGCTGTGTAAGCACAAAAAAGCTCACACAGCACATGTTGATACTGTGTGCCCATTGTTGTGACTGTAAAGTGTACAACAAAAGCAGTCTATGGGTAGGAGTGAGAAAAAGTATTGATAGGGAGTTACTATATTACATCCTCTTGTGATAATAAACTAATTTGCCAGTCAACAGGACTTACCAGAGTCACGTATTTTCTGTGTCAAAGAAATACTAAGCTAAGATTTGATGCATTGATTTTATTCATCTTAGTTGTCAAAGTCAGTGAAACTGTCTCCACAGTTCTTGGGAAAAATACATAATTTCTTCCTTAGTTACACAAACATCATGATGTTTGGTAGATGATTGTCTTTCAGTAGATTAGGTGTTCAGCAACTGTGAAAGCTGTGAAAGTACACCACGATAGTACCGTTTGTTACTCTGTGAATCCTACCCCTGTTTAGTAGTAGGAGTGAGGCAGTTGAGAGTAGAACTATGGAACACATCAGGAATTAGGGTACATGCGTGTCTGCGTATCTCCGCCTCACACAGTCTGTATGTGTTTCCTCAGGCACACTGACCCTTGTTGTATTCGGGTTTTGTAGACGAGCTTATCAAGTGTACCAGGTTGTATTTTTAGCTTGTCGGCTCAACATACTTTGAGATTCTGTCAGACCTGTAAAATGATCACAGTGTAAGTCAAGTCTTTGCTTGTCGAGCAGAAGAGAGGGAGTGCGTAGCTGTAGACCAGAGCCTCTGTGTTGTTGTTTGTGGCTGCTGTGAGTATTTTCATGCTATCCCCTTATGACTGCAGAGAATGATGGCTGAGCTCTGAGCACTTCCTGCTGCTTGACTTAGACCACCTAAGGCACAGCTGTGGCAGAAAATGCTGCCATACGTGCATTAACACAGCCATTAACCCAGCGCTGAACACAGGAGTACAGACAGATTTATCCGAGGGCATGCATACACCCTCACACACAAACATACAACCAATATGCTAACTTACTGCCAGTCACACACTGCCTTTCATTCTGCCTTTTTCTCTCTTTCACACACACACACACTCTTACACTGAGCTCCATCTCTGTGTCATGCCTGTAGGTTGTTAGTAGTATGATTTATCAAATGCCTCAGCTCTTAGCTGTATGTCCCACTCATTCTCCATTTCCCTCTGCCTCCTCCTCTATTGTGCAGTCTTTCTGTGGCCTTTTTCCTCCTTACAGCTAATCCCTCTAATTTTCTGTCTGATTCGGCCTCTTTGGTCCCCATGCACACGTCTACAGTTAGTTGTCGTGCATGCGCCTTTGCACATTTTACATTTCTCCGTTCTGCATTATCAACCTGGGACTGACAAGAGAATTTAAAACAAGGAGTGAAATACATATACTGTCCAGCCAAAAAAAGTGGCCACTAGGATTTAACTAATCAAATAGGTAAGAGCTTTCCATTGGATAATTACTGCAGTGATTAATATGATTCTGCTGCAAGTTATTTAACCTTAACTGATGCAGTGAATAGCTTCTCATTTCTTTAACAGCCATCAGTTTGTAGAGAGCATAAAGACTGGACTATGTTTCATTAGAAAAAGGTCATGAGGTCTGATGAGTCCAGATTGACCCTGGTCCAGGGTGAGAAGGGAGGTGGATGAAGTGATTACCCATCATGCATAGTGCCTACAGTACAAGCCTGCAAGGGCAGCGTTATGATCTGGAGCTGGTTCAGTCAGTCAGGTCTAGGTTCAGCAACGTTCTGTGTCCAAAAAATGAGGTGAACTGAACCAGAACATACTGAACGACAAGTGTTTTCCCATTAATGGATTTCCTCTGGTGGCACAGGCATATTCCAAAATAACAATGCCAGGATACATCAGGCTCAAACTGTGAAAGAGTGGTTCTTTAAACACTGAGACATCATGGTCAACATAGATTCCAGATCTGAACCCCTTTGAGAATCTTTGGAATGTGCTGGAGAAGACTTCACACCAGTGGTTTCCAACCTTTTTTGTCTCCTGACCCCATTTTAATATCACAAAGTTCCCACAACCCCAGACAGTCAAAACAGAGACATTTTTTTGTTAAAATTATTTGTTTTTGATCATGTAATAGTTTGCTATACTGTGTTTCAAATACAGGTTAATTTTAGGGGACATTTAGTCTATATAATGTATATTATTATGGATGGAGGCAGAAAAGCCAGGTGTAGATTACTGCACAAAGGGAGAATTTTATTTTCTTTGGTCAGGATATGTACAGTTAGTCCAACTTGGATTTACAAGGCTGACAATTAATACTGAACAAACAAGAACTAAACTATGAATTATGGAAGAGCTGCAGCGTCTGAAACTGACCACAATGAACATTTGACAGATAAACAGTACCACAGAGCTTAGTTTCAGACTCATAGTTTGGCATGTCTGTTATGGACTGGGATTGTCTCTGTCAACGCATCATCTATTTTTTATTAGTACGTTTTTATTTATTTATTTTTATCAATTACTAGAAATTTCAGGTGACCCCATATGAATTCCAGGTGACCCCATGTTGGGTCCTGACCCCAAAGCTGAAAAACACTGCTTTACACAGTGGTCCAACTTTCCCATCATCAGTAAATAAAGAAAATGAATGCAAATGTGCATAAGCATTTCATGCTACAAACAATGCCATTGCAGACTTTTTTTGGCTGGGCAATCTGTATTTACTCATATTTATTGCTTTGACTAATTAGGTAAAAAATGGTTCATTTCAAAAAGGTTAAATTTAAAAGGTTAACTTGCTTTATTATCTCTTCAGGGTAATGCGGTCTCTGTATTTTCAAAGGAACATTTTGACCATTTGATCATCTATCTGTCTTTTTCATCCTCCAGACTATTGTTATTATAGCAGCCTTTTAAAACCCCATAATCAGTTAACCTCTACTTTATAGTCAGGCGAGTACAGGACTTCAAATAAGACATAAAACATATTTTCAAGGAGGTTTTCCTTCATAGCCCCTGATGAGAGTCTTCATAAGACTGAAATATTTACTAACATGAAATAAATCTAAAAAAGCAACATACAAGGCCTATTTTGTCTGTACCACGTTCTGACAGTAAATAGTTCTTTCAGTCAAGTTAATGTTTGCTGAACTAGCTGTCAGTTCATGCTTCCTAAAAATCCACACTGCATCTAACATCATAGTATAACTAACTCATGCGCTAATTCTCATATACCCGCATAAAATCACATGGAGTCATGAGTGATTATTAAAGTTGAGTTCTCACCGCTGTAGATGAAGGCCCACCCTGTACATGCCCTTTGTGTGCGTCAGATTGGAGCAGCTGTGTGCCTCACAGTGAAGGTCTGCAGCTGTCCCGGGACCTGGGGGCCACGTACCTGGAACTGCCTTCTCTTAATCATGTCTTTGTGGGTCGCTACTTTGGCAGCGTGGTAAGTAGTGACATCGCAGTAGACTGTGGCGTTTTTAACTGTTTAATAAGCATTTGCCCGTCGTTACCTACTGTAAGCTAAATTAAAGTTGATTGGGGCTTAATGTGCTGTGTTTTTCATACAGTTCTGAGAGCGCTGGTGGTGGCCCAGTTGTGCTCATCACTGCTCCACTTGTATAATATACCTGTAAATTTAGGAACATTTCCGACAAAAAACACCTATTGTACTGTGTCCATCACAGGGGAGTAATCCTTCTTTTGTGGCTCTGACTGTGATTTCATCTGTTTTTGGTGTATTGAACAGAGGGGGTTGCATATTGTACAGATTATAAAGCTAACTGAGGTGAACACTGGTTTATATGAATAAAAATACACTGCATCTTCTCAACTTCATACTTCCTGTACATCCAATGTGGAACAGATACAGGATGTATTTACAGTAGAAACAGATGGTGATATAACAACACTATTTTTGTGCCTTGTGTTTGAACAAACATGTGTATTTCTGTATTTTCCAGCTGGAGTACTTCATGATTCAATGTCTGAAACACAAAGCCAAAGAAAGGCCAGAGAAGAGGCGAGGAAATAAAGTGAGCGAGCTTCGCCCCCCTCACTTAGAACAACCAGGTCAGAGGAATACTATGGTATCCCACAGATAAAACAACCTGCACACTATGTGACATTTAATAGTATTTTGATGTATCTATATGTAGTTATACCACACGCATTGACCCTTTGATAGTTAATTCTGTTAATGGTAATTCTTTTTTTTTAACCATGTCGTTTCTTTTAATTTCATTAGCTAGTAATTATTCCTTTAAATTGCTCCTGTGAAAGTGTCCAAAGATCATTCAGCTGGACTGACGGGATTGTTTCTTCTTGAGCTTACATAGCCATAAAAAGAGCTGAGCACAAAGGTTTTATCCAGATCAATATTCTCTGTTCGAACTAAAAAGAGGGGAGACAAAGAGCTAGGTGGACCACTTTTATTCAATGACATTTGAATCAATTTGAAACTGAGCTCGGTGTTTAGCGCCCCTTCTGAAGGATCTTATTGGTTGCTGTTCATGGTAAAGGATTATTGATCAACCTGGTCTTTAACCAAATCCTCTTAATCAGTGAACAGCGTAAACTAAACTAAACTGTCCAGACAGTGTTCTTCCTGCTGCTCTTCCCTATTGTTATGTGCCGTTAGATTTTATACTTATAACTGAAACTTAATATCAAGACATTTCTAGTGCATCAGTTTCTTGTAACTTTCTAAATGATGTTTATGAAATGTATTTTCCTGTAAAACTATAGTGTATGGCAGCAACATCCAGTTACATTTTTTACATTTAATACTCGACAAAGTTTTTTTAAAGAGAAAATGTCAAGACCTTCTGATTTTGCCTTCTTAAATTAGATTACGTCTTGGTTTATTTACTCCTCTACGACAGTAAGTATCTTTGAGTTGCAGGTATTTTATTGACCAAACAACTCCTTATTGATTAAATCAGAAAAACACTGAGAGATGAGTCAAGAACTGCAGTCCTATATCTAGACCAGGGATAGATCTACACTGTGGCCCATAAAGTTGGACACATTCCTGTTTTCATTCCTATTTATACACATCAGTAATCACCTTTGACCCAGTGCAATGATTACATACTGAGTCCCAGTTTTATCTGTCAAAAATAAAACACATTGTCAGAATCATTTCATGTGTAGTGGTAAAAATATTTTATTCCAACTTTATGGGCAATAGTGTTTTAGACATTTGACATTTTATAAAGGAGTGATATATTGCTTTTTTAAATGGAATTATGCATTTTAAAACATTTCCCTGTGGTCTACATGAACTGTAAATGCTCTGCTTGGGTCTGAATTCTTCATTAATTCAACTCCACGGGTCCATCTTCAACCCTATTTCTGAGTAATGACACCAGAAAGGTCCCTTTAAATGCAAATGAGCCGCTTCACGCCCCGCCCCCTCCAGGTTGTTGGCTGTGCTGCTCTGTCCCGTTCAGCCACTTGTGTTTGTTAATACACCCAACAATTGAACACTTTAGGTAACTGGCAGTTTTTACTACAACCGCTGCTGCTGACGAACAGTTATGTCGTACTCGGAGAAATGTTCGTCAGAAGTCTTGACTTTATATGTGCAAATGTCGTGATGTAACTAGTTATAAAACGTGACAAATAAAGCAGGAATTGAAACAAGTTGTAGAAATCCACTCGATTTTTGCCGGAATGAATCTAAAGATAGCTTTGCAGCACCTGGAGGGTTCAAATTCAAACTTTATGAACTATTAGGGTCCAAATACACAAATAAATGAACCAAAGACTAAGAAAAGTGGGTTTAGCAAAATACGACCGGTTTAAAGTACACACCTCCACAAAGGTATATGCCATTAGACAAAATGCCCGTGCCTTACCTTTGCAACAAGTTTCATAAAAATCAAATTGTTACTTTTAGTGTAATCATGCAGACACACTAAAAACATACCGATGAAAACATAACCTCCTTGGCAGAGGTAGTAAAACTGCCTCTCTGCAAATCAGATTCTGGGACAAAAACATTCCTTATCAAAAGAGGCTAAAGCTCACAGGAAAACATGTAAACAGGCAGAGTAGACATGCAGCTTGTTTGAGTACTGAACCACAGAGCCATATAGACATGAATTTCTTGTATTTCTTGCTCTTTTCACCTTTGTCCTCATGTTCTGCTTTTTACACTGATGCACTTTGTCGCCCCGCTGGTTAAAAGACAGTATGATTAGCCTGCAATATGTTTCCTGAAGTCACAGATGTTTCCACAAACAGAAGTGTGTTTCTATTGAATTCCAAACTGTTATGCTTGGAGTATTTAACTTTCTCTAGTCTGGAGCTGGGGGAAGATTTTATGGCTGCATTTCTATGTATATTTTACATTAAAACAGCCTTTCCCTTGCTGACAGATTCAAGTCCCGCTCTGAGTATTTTTCTTAGCACGGTTAATTTTTACAACATAAAACACTTGAAGAATGCCGACACCAACCACTCAGTAAAGCTAGTGTTAAATATTGATCTGAACAATTTGCTGCTGTTTGTGTCTAAATCTGGTGCAATGACTGACAGCTTGAAGTCCTGCCAAAAAGGCATCGAGCACCACCAGATTTATTGGTTCCTTTCCAACACTACTTAACTCTACTTATGGTGTAGATGCATTAAATATGACGCGCGCCGGTTCAGACACAACAGTTTTCACAGCCAAATGGGAACAGCCATTAAAAAAAAGAGATGAGGTTCACAGAGGTGCAGTGTGTATTAGGCATGAATAGGAATATAATAGGACAATGATTTGTAAAGCCTCATCCCCAGACTCTGCTCACTCTCCCTCTGTCTCTTTTAATCTTCTACATTCAAGACACAAAATACCTCATTTTATCCCTTTGTGCTCTTTGTTTCATCGCAGTTTTCTCTCATATCCACTCTTTCATGCTCTATTCCACAGCAGTCTTATCACTGGAACCATTTTTTTTAACAGCGTAATCTAAATCATAGGTAGTAAATGTTAAACCGGCTGTAGCTCAAACAGATAAGACAATTTCTCCGTTTGTTTAGTAGTGTGGAATGTGCCGTAGTAGGCTCGGCTTCTTTGCAAGGTCTTCCATTAATCTAAACCTGTCTGGTTAAGATAGCAATAGATAAAAGAGGAGTCTTTTTTTCTAACTTGAGCCACAGGACAGCACGATAATGGTCTATCTCAGCCTGTCAAACACAGGAAATCGCTTGTATGAAAAACTATGAAGCACAACGCTCCTTTGGTGCTTTTAACATTAAAATTCAGAAAACGTCTCCCATTTTCAATAGGGACAAGCTCATTTATAGCTCGAGATTTATTATCGGACATCCTCCTTATTTTTGTCTCCTTTTCACCCCCGTGCAGCACGTCTTCCACCGATTCGAGTTGAGGAGTCGAGCTTTTCCCAGGATATGCAGTGGTTGCTGGAGCGTGGCGTGCAGTTTGCGGATGTGGCTTTCTATGCCGGGGACTCTGGGAAAGAATTGGGATGGGCTCATGCAGCCGTGCTGTGTGCTGTCAGCCCATACTTCAGACAGCTGCTCCTGGGGCCCAAGACCAGGTAGGAGAGATACTAGATTGTTGGAAAGATGGAACTTAACAAGCCCTTTCACCACCTGAGTGTGTATCCAGCAGGAATCCAAGAAGGGTCTTCAAACCTGCTCAAATGTGACAGTTTAAAGCTGAATTGCGTCTCTGATTGGACAGGGAACGCCCCCAGTCGAGGTGTGTTTGCAGAGATCGGGACGGAGGCCCCCCTTCGCTGCTCTCCACCTGGGATGGAGGGATTATTGATGACATGCCGCGATCGGACGGGCACCCGAGTGGACGCCTCTCTCGGCTGGTGGTGAAAGATCCGCTCCTGTGTATGTGCCTGTGGGAGACGCTGATGTTCATTTACAGAGGTAAGATATCAGTCGAAGACCTGCCATCATCATTAGTACCCCCGTGGTGTATAATGCAGGGGAATGTGGTGGTCAGCATGTCCGTCCATCCACCTGTGTGTCATCATTTTATTCCCAATCAGTATTTTTACACTAAACCTGCTACAATTGATCAGTTACATTTTGAAGCGCTGTCTTTTGCTATTCTGGCTGTTGTCCATCTACTCTATCTGCTATCATTATCATCATAAGTTTTTTTTTTGTTTTGGCTGATTTAAAGTGCTTTTTTTCTGAAACTACATGAATCCTCCGCTGCCAGTGGGCTAGGTCAATAAAACATGTCTTATATCGGTAATGAGTACCACTTTTCCATTTTCTGTGGGATATGTCATCCTCGGGCTCACCTATTTAACCACTCACAGAAAAGTGAAACGTTAAAAGTTTGATAAACATAATCTGTGGGTAGAGCAGCGCGATATGTTGAAGTATTTTGATTCGATTGAGGTTTTGCTTTGTGAAAAATGCCTAAATCTCAAAATCCAGATTATTCCTCTGGAGATCTTTCTTGCTCAAGGAAAATTCCATGTGTAATGTATTTCCTGCTTGTAATATATTCATTTTGAATGTGCTTGGAGTTGTGAACAGCATATGGTGTTAGTGAAGAGAGGATATTTTTGAGTAGACTTTTGCCTTAAGTTCATCATCAATAGGTTTCTCAATTCCATTTTTTTAAGAAAAGAAGAAGACCTGCTACTAAAGATGAATTTGACCTGAAATTTTGGGATGAGAGGGTCATAAAAAACTGGAAAAACTTTTCGGTCAAATAAATAAATCTATAATGTTTTACTTAAGTGCTGGAAATAAGTACCTACATAAGGTCGACTGACCGTTAAACAGTGCTTTAATGTCCCGGCAGGTCGGTTGTGTCACTTGATGTTACGTTGCTGTGTTGGGTAACATCAGAGTTGCAACTTTGACACGGTGTAAATTTGTGCAGGAGCAGGAAAATGCAGATTTAGTGTCTAGATTCACTTGGATAAGTGTGAGTTATTGTTTAAGAAAGACTAGGACCTTGGACGTATCAAATGAGGACTCGGAGAAACAACTCTATTTAAATAAATGTGATGATCATATAAATAGTGTTCATTTTGCACCAAACACATAGCTTGTCTTTAATGTTTAAGATACAGTGGATTTGAACCCAGCGACAGCCTGGGGCCCTTCTGTGTAGAGTTCACGAGTGTGCGTGTTCTCCCTGTGTCTATGTGGGTTCTTTGTGGGTACTCCAGCTTTCTCCATTCCACTCCACTGTGCTTTGGTAAAATTGACTTGGGTTTTATTCTTATTTGTGATATGTACACCTACATTTAAGAGAATATATTGTAAAGAAATTTGCTTCAAAGGCCTGGAAGTAATAGAAAAGTCATAAGGAAAATTCTATATAAACTAGCGTGTTGACCTGTGGGGATCCAAGGGTTCTAGATGTGCTAGTTTTTATGCTGCTGTGTATTTGTGCATGCTGTGCTGCATTTGTCCAGCAGTCGCCACCAAAGTGTTCTGGGTCTAGCAACGCGATTGTAAGGCTATTGTATTCCAAAATGACTCATATATCCCAAAATATCGGTCCTATCAACTTGCCGTTTACGCTAGTCTGTTCCTTGACCGAAAATACATAAATATGACAAATTGCAGCAGTCAGCTCTACTAAAATTTTGTGTAAATCCCCAGACACACATACACACATAGGCCACTTGGCTTTTATAATATAGATCCTGGAAATTGCTGGTTTTATCTAAGTAACACAAAGATATGCATTTACCCTCACAGACGACTAAGAATTCCAGAAGATAGTCTTGGTTGAGAGGCTGGAATCGGAATATTTTTGTCCCTTTAAGACAGCTGCTACGGCTCTAGGGATGAAAATATCATGGTTGGTTGGTGGCAGTGTTAATTTTGGCAGCCATTTTCATTTTAGTCTTAGTCTTAGCCTTTTTTTGTCGAAAACGGTTATTAGTTTAGTCCCATTTTAGTCATTGCAAACCGTATTTGTCTTAGTCTAGTCTTAGTCAATGAAAATTAAACAAATTTTAGTCTTGAATTTTAGTCAACATAAACTTTAAGATTTTAGTGTAGAAATTTAGTCAAAATCAATGACGTGCCAATGCCTGTAAATGCCCCCAATCAAAAAAGAGATAAAAGCTTTCTACACCTTCTATGCCCAGGAAGACACACTAGGAGCAACCGCTAAAATTCTTTCTGTCGCTAAAAATAGCAGACACCGTCCTTGAGCGGTGGAGTAGTAAAGCCAACCTAAAAAACTTTCAGCTTTTCATTGGCAGCATAAACCGTCAAACTTTGCATGAAATCTGTTCAAAGATCGATTGTAACCTATGTATGTAGTCTATTACAGCACTTGTTGTAATTAGGTTACCTTAGAATATATTTCCTCATGGAAAGATTTAAGATGCCTCTTCAAATTTGTGGTATTCTTTACCCCCAAGTTTTAGGCCATAAACACCTCCGTTGCCGTCGGCTGTCACAATACTTTGTTTTCCCTCCAACAGGACGATATATAAAATGTTTCCACAGATCTATTCTTCTCTTATGACCCGCGCACTCTTTTCTGAATGCTGCTGCCATCATACAGTAGGCCTACTGCAGTGCCCGCCGCAAGACCCAAAAAGCATGATAGTTGCAGTAGGCGGGGCCACATGCACCAGGAACATGGACATATTAAATAGTGAAGCACCGCACAAACACAAGAATCAACAGAATACATTTTACCTATCTTTTGAACTTTTGACAGATATTCAGTTTGTGGAAATAGTTTATTTAAATTTTTCATTAACATTTTTGTCCTCGTCTCATCTTGTCAAGACGAGAATACCCTTATGTCTCGTCATATTTTGTCATCAAAAAGTTACTTTTAGCTTGCCATTGTCTCGTCTTTGTCATGAAAAAAATGGTCGTTGACGAAAATATTCCGTCATCATTATCGTCAACGAAATGAACACTGGTTGGTGGGTCCGTCACTTGGGTGTAGTCCAGATTATCTTGACAACTTTCAAATTTGGTAAATGCTCAGATCTTCAGTTGACTAATCAATGAAACAGCCATTTGATTCTTCTCTTCACATAGACTCCTGATGTTACCTTTGTGTAGTTTAAAAAAAAAATGGCCTGTTAGTTCAAAAATAATAATAAAGTTTAAAACATAAAGTAAAACATTGTACTCCATGTGGACACAATCACTGAGAACAATAGTGCTGTTAAAACATTTTTGCATCAAACGTTACACAAAGTACAATGACTGGGCTACAGCAGAGTTTCCCGCTCCCACTAATTAAAGCCCCATGGTTTCACTCAGATGAAGTTTCCCAATCGGACTTTTTGGCATCAGGAGCAGTTACACAAGAAGTGCCAAACAGAGATCAGAATACAGAACTGTCTCCAAAATAGCAGCCAACATGCACTTCATCCACAGAAATCTGGACTCAGTCACTTTACCCCATCACACTACAGGATTTCTGGGAGATCATGTGCGTCGCTCTATGAAAAGTTGAGTTATTTCCTGCTATAAAGCTCCACGGCCTCTTTATTCCATTGCATTCATCGCCGGCTATCTACTCCGCTATATGCATTTAGTGATTTATGATATCATTTATTTCAGCAGTTCCAGTAGTTAATGGTTTGGCGGTGGCCTTTTGTGTGGTATTTTAGCCTTGATTCCTCCCCGTGTTTGTTGTCAGTACTTTAGACCTATTTTGCACACTTGAACTGGAGTGTAAATACACCTATCAGAACTGCACTGACACTCACAGCATGGGAACTCCTTTCCCCAAAAGCAGTTTCTCTTTTTCTAATAATTTAGATGTGGTGATTAATCTCCCTTGGCAGTAGGAGGGAGTTTGCCGGCTATTGGGTCCTGTCCAATGTTCCATTATCCTGAAGAACAAAGATCAGTCAAATTAAAAGTGCTTGATAGTAAGCAGTGGTAGTATTTTAATCTACGACCTGATCATTCATTGGGTGATAGTGTTATTTCACACTGTTGTCTCAATATTTGTATGTTTACTTTATCTCCCTGCAGCTGTTTTCTAGTAAACATTATGGATGTCATTTAGGAAGGATTAGTATACAGAGGCATGTCTGTGTAGACAATGAACTTACATCATGTTGATGGATAATGGGATTTGTTGATGGAATTTGAGTCTGCTGCCTGTTACAATGGCATCACATTTACATCAACAAAGGATGAGCGCAATGATGAAACTGTCATGCTGAATTATTTCCAATGTATATTAACTTCACCTAACAAGGACAGGAGCACATGCAGACATAAAACAAAACAGCTAAAACATTGACACACATTATGAATCACCACTTGCACCCAGCTGTGGATTTCCCTCTCCACATATGAAGCCTTGTTAAACAGGCGTGTGATTTTCTCTGCAACTTCAGTGCCGTAATGAAAATCTTCTCAGTCCTGCGGCTTAGAGTCTGCAGTGTTGTGTTTGCTGCATGTGAGATTTGCAGCGCCTGTGCATGCCAATGCTTTTCCACAGGCTGCGTGTCATGCAGAAGTCCTACCGACAGAAAGCTGTGTGAGCATCTGATTCATGGCAGCCTTTTAACATGCATGCGATCTGCACTGATGGACTGACTTCATACACGTGTACATCCACGCACACAGGGGAATGTAAACCCAGAATGTGTATGTGCAGATGAAGAGCGAGCAAAGAGGGAAGAAGATTATAGGGTTAGACTGAGTCCCTGTGAGTGACTGCATGAATAAGAATAAGAGAGCCAGCAGTTGAAGGGAGTACAGTGAGTGTTTTCATTCACTCATATATGAGTCCTTGAGTGATTTTCAGTAAAAAAAAATGAAAAAGTAAGGACTGTAAAATTGTGAGCAAGGAGAAAAATAAAGGTGGCAAGATGTGAGGGTGAGAGAGGAGATGGGCGGTGAAGGAGTGGTGGGCGTTCTTGTGAGATAACATGATGGTGGGAGTGTTTGGGTGGTTGGACAGTTGGGACTCAAGCATACTGTTCATATGAGTGCGTGTGTTTTACAGAAAACAGCAAAACTAGAAAGATGTCGGCATGGAAGCAGAACACGAATGCCACGTTTTCATAAAACACTGCAGGGAGACGGTGTTAAGCCTTGTGTGAAAAATGACTAATGTTAACCTTCAACATTGTGAGCCTGTTGTATGTTCGAGCAGCTGACCTCACACACAGCGGAACCATTTTAGTGCATTTTTATTAAATTGACTAATCATATATGAATGTGCGCCTTCGTTGCCCATGGAAATATTTCGAGCACATTGTTCTCCGTTGTTTATTGTTCATTTGCAGTAAACGCACAACAGACTGTACTCTGCATTCCTCGAGATGGGACAAATATCTGATGCTTGCAATTCAATTCCACACACTTGTCATCTGTGACTAAGTAGAACAAATTTCCATAACAATATCCATCTCAACACTAAAACACACTGCAGCATCCTCATGGTGTAATCCCACATTGGTGGTTTGAATGTGTGTGGACACTCGCTGAGGCCGTGACTTGGCTCGTGTGATGATAACACTGTGAGACTGTGTCTCCTCTCGTAGCCTGCTGCTGAATTATTGAATTTGTCACGGTTGCTTTTGTGTGTATTTTCGTGCCTTGCACATACATTACATGTGTGGCATGGACAAATTATTGCACATGCTTGTGGTAACAACCCCTGCCTTATGTGAAGTGATATTTTAAACAACAGACCAGTTGTTTTAGGAAACGACCTGCCTAATTACTTTTAGCTTATCTAATTTTCTGATGTTGGGTTATCTGTAACAGGATCTTTAATGGTTACTGGGGTAAAGGCCAGAAGTGAGAAATGTCCCAGTTACAATGTTACATATAAGTGCTAATCAGTCGAAGCTTTTCCTGAAACTTGTAACAAAATGTTATGTTTGGTGAAAATAGCGAAAAAATGTTATCCCTGTAAAAAAATGTTTCAATCAATAACAATAATTATTATGAGAAATGTCAATCATTTATGTTGTAAGGCCTGTGCTCCTGAGTGAAGGTTGAAGAAACAAGTGGATTTGGCTTTATATTTTTATGGTCAGAACACGCTGACAAATTTGATAAATCTGAGGTGGAACAAGCCAGTAATTTGGCTCGTAAAAAGCAGACAGGACGCTAAAATTTGCAGCAGATTTGGCCTCCAAGTGCATTGAAACTCAGATCATTTATTGCATGTTTTTTTATTTTGCTATAAACTATATCATGATAATGACGGATGCACCTGCACTGATTTATTTATGACACACTGAAAAGAAGATGTATAGGAACTTTGCAATATAGTTAATACTTTTGCATTTGCTATTATTTCTATTTCACATTAATGGTGTCACAATAATTTAAAAAAAATTTAAAAAAATCACACAGAAATATATCTAATTTGTGTTTGACTAAGGTAACTCCTACTCTTTTACATAAAGAGGATTTCCTTGTTTATTTGACACTTGCTGGTTTCTGCTCTTGGACAAAGTGTTATTTAAACAAAGGTGTTGATTCAGAATTTCACATCTATGTCCCAAAGGATAATTATCTTTCTTGTTTTATGTCCTAATCTTATTTAGAAATAGTCAAAGATACAGATATGTGCACTTCATATATATAGCTACCCATTCTGTTTCTAGGGTTTGGATGCATCATATGTCAGCACAACAGCGACTGAGTTAATCTCCAGCGCTGCCTGTGAGGTGTTTGCGCCGTGCAGTGTCATTATCCGGCACCTTGTGTTGAGTTAATCCCTCTATCAGCTGAAATACTGTCATTATGAACTAATGATGAGCTAAATCCTGCCCAGTCCAGCTCCCTTTTTCCCTCGACAGTCTGTGTGTGTCTCTTGGTGAGACAGAGTGCACCACCCCAATCAAGCTGCAGGGCTCAGTAGAGTTTTATAAAGAATATATCAGTCCTGAATAAATGCAGTTTAGATTTTCTTCCATGAAACTGGTACCTAAGAACAGAACAGAGGGGCTAAAAATTCAAACAAGATGTAGACTAATGTTATGAAGCAAGTTTGGAAGCACTTTGGGTCTATTTTAAAAATAAATATTGATTGAGATAAAAGAGAAACTATTTTTCAGATATAACACATTTTTATTTGACGCACACACACTAAAATCTGCATGCAGCACAGACGGCAGGTTTCTATAATGAACACCCCTGTCTATTTCTTTCAGGTTTTTTTCCCCAATACCCACACTATCACACAAAGCGAATCCACAGACAACTCAGAGATATCGGAGTTTTCCGGTGAAATTATGACAAAGTTAGTATTCCAGCAGTGCGCCGATGATTCTGCATGCAAAAATGACCGCTCTTGCAAAATTACTTGCGATTTATTTGTGTTTGAATGGGCAGATTCCGCATGTAACACGAGTGGACACCATGGGTTACGGATGAAACCTGGAATAAGACTGAGATTCATGAAAAACCCACGTCTTGATTACAAAATTCACTAGGATTGTCAAATTTAATACAGTGCCTTTATTTATAGTGGTATATCAGAGCAGACACCTAGGTAGCTTTTCCTGTCCCAGTTTTGGTCCTATTTTTGGCCCCAATATTTTATTAAGAATTCATTAATTTTGGGATGGCTCGGAGCGAGAGAATCATTTTTTTGCATTTATCTGAGGTCATCATTAGGTACATCCTGGGGGAAAATATGTCTAAATTTCTCTTTTATTATTGGGTCTAAAAACCTGGTAAAGTGCCAGATACCAAAATAAACCCAGTTTCATAGAAACATAAGCCTGATGACCAATACTGACTTGTCTGTTTTATCCTTTCCAAAATTTTTCTTGCATATATTGAGTTATATAGGAAACTTTGAAAAGATGAAACTGAAATAAATACAGTCAAGTAATATTGAGGGCAGCCGTGGCTCAGGAGGTAGAGCTGGTCATCCAATAACCGAAGGGTTGGCGGTTCAAATCCCGTTCTTTCAGTCCATCCTTGGGCAAGACACTTCACCCTCCTTGCCTCCAGTGCCACTACTCACACTGGTGTATGAATGCGTATGAATGTTCGGTGGTGGTCGGAGGGGCGCCACCAGGCGGCCATGCTTCTGTCAGTCTGCCCCAGGGCAGCTCTGGATACAGATGTAGTTTACCACCACCAGAGTGAGAATGTGAGTGAGTGAGTGAATGAATAATGGATCCACTGTACACACTTTGAGTATGCGTTAATAGAAAAGCACCATATAAATCTAATCCATTATTATTATAAGTAATATAACTAAAGTTTAAGCTCTATATCTGTATGAATCATTAACTACCATCATTGTGTTGTACTGAAGAGGCTCACAGTCACTGACTTTTCTCTGACTTTTGGAGAATCTGGCATGAGCCCCACCCAAAACCACAATAGATTATACAAGTGGACACTTTTTTGGAACAAGCATAGTCTTACTAAAGCAGGCCTGGAGTGTTTGGTGTAAGGTATGTGGGTGGCTGGAGCATAGTGCCAGCTTGAAAAGACTGTGCCTCATAGTTTCAGTAAACTGGACTGTATTGTGACTACAGAATCTGTGTGTTTGTGGATGTTTTGCAGGAGCGTGGGAGTGGGAGCACCTCCAGGAGGCCCTGGAAGAGAAGCTGAAGAACTCGCTGGCCGTGGCTCAGCTTATGGACCGCATACGATCGCTTATCGGCAGAGACAGGGTGAGGGCTTGAATGTTTACAATTAATCCGCTGAAATATTATTTTGATACACAGTTGAAGTTTTTGGTTGAATCTTTTTATCAACTGGTAGTTTTATGTTGTTAGAATTCCTTTGTGTCATTAGACTTCTTTGTTTCACTGAATTCCTTTGTTTTGCTGGTGGGTGATGGGATTCTTGAGGTAGAATAGGTCACACCTT